>JANJXV010000038.1:9105000-9122500 GCA_024803745.1 Megascapheus bottae
CTTATTCCCAACACTAAACGTAACCCTTACCCTAACCCTAGCCCTAAACCGTACCCTAAACCTAACCCTAACCCTAACCCTTACACTAATCCTAACCCTAAACCTAACCCTAACCCTTACCCTTATCCTAGCCCTAACCCTAACCCTAAATCTAACCCTAACACTAACCTTAACCCTAACCCTTACCCTTACCCTAACCCTAACCCTAACCTTAAACCTAAACCTAACCCTAACCCTAACCCTTACCCTTACCCTAACCCTAACCCTAACACTAAAAGTTACCCTTATCCTAAACATAACCCTAACTCTTACCCTAAACCTAACCCTAGCCCTAACCCTAACCCTTACCCTTACCTTAACCCTATCCCCAGCCCTAACCCTTACCCTTTCCCTAACGCTAACACTAACCCTTACCCTAAACCTAAACCTAAACCTAAAACATACCCTTACCCTAACCCTAACCATAACCCTAACCGTAACCCTAAACCTAACCCTAAACCTAACCCTAACCCTAATCCTAACCCTAACCCTTACCCTTACCCTAACCCTAACCCTAAACCTAAACCTAACCCTAACCTTAACCTTAACCCTAACCCTTACCCTTACTCTAACCCTAACCTTAACCCTAACCCTTAAACTAACCCTAACACTAACCCTAAACCCTAACCCTTACCCTAACCCTAACCCTAACCCTAACCCTAACCCTCACCATAACACTATCCATAACCCTAACCCCTAACCCTAACCCTAACCTTAACCCTAACCCTTACCCTTATCCTAAACCTAACCCTAACTCTAACACTTACCCTTACCCTAACCCCTATCCTAACCCTAACCCTAACTCTAAACCTTAACCTAACCCTAACCCTAAAACTAACCCTGACCCTTAACCTAACGCTAAACCTAAACCTTACCCTAACCCTAACCCTAACCCTAACACATACCCTTACCCTAACCCTAACCCTAACACTAACCGTAAACCTAAACCTTACACTAAACCTAACTCTAACCCTAACTCTTAAAATAATCCTAAACTTAACCCCAAGAATAAACCTAACCCTAACCCTAACTCTAACCCTTACACTTACCCTAACCCTAACCCTAAACCTAACCCTAACCCTAACCCTAAACCTTACCCTAACCATAACCCTAACCCTTACCCTTACTCTAAACCTAACCCTAACCCAAAGCCTAACACTAACCCTACCTTAACCCTGACCATTACCCTTACCCTAACCGTAACCTTAAACCTAACCTGAAACCTAACCCTAACCCTAACCCTTAGCCTTACCCTAACCCTAACCGTAAACCTTACCCTAACCCTAACCCTAACACTAACCATAATGCGGCGAGCTCCTCGACCAGCGAGGAAGAACAACCACCACTCGAGGATTCTTCTCAAAACATACTTTATCGGAGAGCTTTTGATTGGAGGGGGAGCAGGAAGCGAAAAGGGCTTGGGCAGGGAAATGCAGCTGCTTACATACAATCAAGGAACCTGGGGTTTTTTGCCATTGGTTGCTCCATTGCTAGGGCCGTTTTACAACTCGGGATTGGCCAGGCCTCTGACTTCATACGCGCAGACTCAGAGGAAAGAGCAAACGCTCTGCATTGACATACAAAATAAGGAGAACTAAGAGGTTGTTTTAGTGGCGGCCGCTCCGGCTCCCCACATCTCCCCCTTTCTTGTTTTGTTGCAGCAAGTCAACATACCTGTTGTGAAGAGAGTAGAGGTGCTGTCCTCCAAAGTAAAACTTGAGGTCCCATTCTAGAGGAGTGACCCAGGCGATCAACTCTGGATCCCTCCCTTTCAGGCCCTCTATCCCCTTTGCGGAGATGGGCTAGGGGCGCAGACCCATATGCTGACGCACATGCTCTCCCTAACCTGTTAGGGTCAGGAGTGGTACTTTGTCCAACATTTCACAACTCTTGGCTGCCTGTACTCCTATTCCTCGTGCAATAGACTAAGGTCTCGAGGGTTCAAAGGCAGTACAGGGCACTTTTAGTTGGTTTTTAAAGCTGCAAGCCAAATTTTGGGGAGAGTGTCCTTGCTCAGAGGCAGTGAGTGCATGAGCAATTAGTACTCTATCCCTTCTATTGCGAGATCTCATGTGACAGAGCAACCAGAGGCAAAAAATACAGGGCCCACAACAGGCTGCAACAAACACTCCCAGCCCAGCCCACTCCTTAACAAACGACAGGGAATTTTTTACCCAATCCAAAACTTGTCCTGCTGTTATTGTGATCCTGATCCTATTAACTAACATAATTTCTGATCTTAATTGAGTGGTTAGATTTTCAAACTGATCAGTCCATTGTCCTAGAAGCATTAGTCACGGGCATTGGTAATGGAAAGGTCTTCATCCACGCCCACAAAATCCTCTCCTGGGCCATCACTGGATCTGCTAGTATTGCCACCAACATGAGAATAATCTTCATCGTCAGTGCCTTTCTCGGGTTCTCCTTCCACCTTTCGCGTCAATCGCAATGGGACCCAAAGCGGTGTTTCCTGCTCCTGTGGAAAAACACAAACAGCTCCCCTGGATCTCCTTACTACGGGATCCGGTCCGCACCAATTATTTGTAATAACATCCTTCCATTTAACCATCTCAGTTATAATTTTAGGGTTTTGGGCAGCATGTCTATCTGCTGCTGACTTATCATCACTATTTAAAATTAAAATATTTAAAGTAAAAAGTGCAAGGGAAAGTCTTTCCCTGGGAGATGCTCCTTCCGCAATTCCCCCTTTCTGTTTTTGAAGTATTTCTTTTAATTTTTTGTTGGTTCTTTCCACAATTCCTTGTCCTGGCGGATTGTATGGTAACCTTGTTGTATGGGCTACTTGCATTTGCGCACAAAAGGCGCGGAAACCATGAGAAGTATAGGCAGGGCCATTATCAGTTTTTAAGTGAAGGGGTTTTCCCCAGGCCGCCCAGGCTTCTAAACAATGTACTTTTACATGGGAAACCTTTTCTCCTGCCAAGGGCGTGGCATGTACTATGCCAGAATAGGTATCCACTGAGACATGTAAATATTTTAATTTTCCAAATTCCGCTAAATGAATAACATCCATTTGCCACAGGGCATTTGGTTTTAAGCCTCTAGGGTTTATCCCCACATTAGGAGAGGGGAGAAAAATCACACAAGACTGACAGGCTTTAACAATATTTCGTGCTTCATGTCTGGTTATATTAAATTTTATTCTAAGAGTATTAGCAGGTACATGATATAACTGATGAAAAGTTTTTGCTGATTCTACAGAATCAATAGCTGTCAAAACCATGGCCCTAGTTGCCTGATCTACCTGGGCATTAGCCTTAGCCATGGGACCTGGCAACAAGGTATGAGCTCTCATGTGCCTTATATAAAAGGGATTCTTTCTTGCCAAAATAAGGGATTGAATCTGTAATAATATGTTAGAAACCATGCTGGCCTGCCTAATTGAGGCAGCGACTTCAAGAGAATTAACAGCATTAACAACATATTGTGAATCAGAGAAAAGATTAAAGGGCTCTTCAAATCTTTTAAACACCTCTAGAACCACCAGGCACTCCGTGACCTGGGGAACATCCGGTCGAAAATATAACACGACTGGATTTTGACCTTCCACCACAAAGGCACCCTGGCCAGTTTTTGTCCCATCAGTATAAATAGTCAAGGCTGTAGCCAAAGGCTTCTTAGAGGTAATAATAGGAAAATAAACCAAATTTCTCTCTACAAAGGCAAGCAAGGGATGCTTGGAATAATGGTTATCAATAATATTGGGAAAGGCACATAATAAAATCGCCCATATATCCACAGTGGCAGCCAAAGTTTCCACCTGATTCCTGGTATAGGGAATAATTAATTTATCAGGTATTTTAGCAAAATGCATCAAACAATACTTTAGGCCCAATAGGGCTTGAGTTGCAACAAGCTCAGGAAAATATTGAACAGTTCTTGCTCCAAGAGAATTACCATGAAGCCACCACAGAGGGCCGTCCTGCCATAAGACCCCTGTAGGATAATTCTTTGTCTTTAAAATACACAAGATAAGTAATTGACCTGGATTATAACGACACACTTGAGCCTTAATTATTGCCTCTTCAATCTTTTTTAGGGCCGCAAAAGCCTGTGGGGTAAGTTTTCGTGTAGATGTGACATCCGGGTTACCTTCCAAAATGGAAAATAAAGGAAGTAATTCTGCTCGAGGAATGTTTAAATATCCTCGGATCCAGTTGATGTCTCCCAACAGTTGCTGAAAATCATTGAGTGTCTTTAGGTGGGCAGTTCGAATAGAAATTTTTTGAGGTCGAATAAAGGCAGGAGTAACAATGGCACCTAAGAATTTTACCACCTTGGATTGTTGTACTTTATCAGGGGCAATAATAAGCCCTCTCTGTTCAAGTAGGGAAACCACCTGTTGCTAGGCTCTATGAAGTACCTCAAGAGAGGAAGCAGCTAGCAGGATATCATCCATATAATGAATGATTTTTACCAGGGGAAACTCCTGTCTAACTGACAGCAGGGCCGAATCCACAAACAGTTGACAAATAGTCGGACTATTAGCCATGCCTTGAGGCAAGACCTTCCACTGATACCGGACATCTGGCTGTTCATGATTAACAGAGGGCAACGTAAAGGCAAAACGTTCTCTATCCTCAGGGCAAAGGGGTATTGAGAAGAAGCAATCTTTAATGTCTAAGCTCAACACAGGCCAATCTCGGGGCAGTGCTGAAAGTAGAGGAAGTCCTCTCTGGACTGGTCCCATGACCTGCATTTGCGCGTTTACTGCCCTTAACTCATGTAACAATCTCCACTTGCCAGAAGCCTTTTTAATAACAAAAATGGGTGTGTTCCAGGGAGATACAGAGGGCTCAACGTGTCCCAATTTTAACTGTTCCTCAACTAAATTTTTTGCAGCTTCCAATTTTTCTTGTGAAAGGGGCCACTGGGGGACCCACACCGATTTCTGAGTCAACCAGGGTATGGGTACTGCATTATTGATGGAAGCTTTTGTTTCAGTGGCCCCTAGGAAAAACCCAATCCTTTCCTATTAAATTTTGGAGCAGGCTCAACGGGTTCTGGGCGTCCCTGAAGACATCTGCCAAGCCCTTGAGTTGGAACATATCCCTGCTGTTTCATGATGTTTTGACTAACTTCTGAATAATTATTAGTCAGTTTAAGTTTTAATTGTTGTTGCACATCCCGTCCCCAAAGATTAACAGGGACGTCGATTACAAACGGTTGGATTGTTCCCTGTTGGCCTTCTTCAGTTCTCCACACTAACTCTTTAGCACTGACACAGGGAGCATTAGCATATCCAAGTCCTTGTAAAGTTTGAGAAGATTTTTGTAATGGCCACTGCTTGGGCCAGGCCTTTGATTGAATAATGCTCCGATCGGCTCCGGTATCTACCAGGCCAAGAAAGGACTTTCCCTCTATTAGTAGGGATAGCATGGGTCTCTGGTCCAATTCCATCGACAGGCACACAAGATCAATCCCTGTGGAGCCTAAGCCTGCGGCTCCCCTTTCCTTTTGTAGTGAAGGAAGGTTTTCATGTTTTGAAGGTAGAATTAAAACTGGGCAATCCTATCTCCCGGGGCTATAGAGATTACTCCGTAAGGGGAGTGGCACAAAACCTTGATTACTCCTGAATAGTCAGAATCTATAACGCCTGGGAAAATTATTAGTCCTTTTAAGGTGGAGGAGGAGCGCCCTAACACCAATCCCACCGTGCCTCTTTCTAATGGTCCAGTTACATTAGTATCCAATATTTGTACTCCCATGGCTGGCGTTAAGACCAATCCGGAGGAGGCACAGAGGTCCAGCCCTGCGGAGCCTGGGGTTGCCCTTCTGGACGGACTGGCTGCTGTAAGCTGGGAACAGGTGCCGGAGTCTGAAGTGCCCCATAAATTTGTGGGCCCTGGGGACGGGGCCCCTTATCCCGTTTTTTGGCTCCTGGTCTGTACTAAGAGAAGGAATGGGCTGTCCATTAATATCTTTTACTGACTTGCATTCATTTGCCCAATGTTTTCCCTTCTTGCACCTAGGACATGTTCCTGGCATCTTTTGAACTCCCTGAGGACCCTGGGGACCAGTTCTGGGACACTGGCATTTAAAGTGTCCAAGTTGGCCACATTTGAAGCATCCTTTACCTTTAGAGTCCTTGGCCGCTTGGGTGGCTGACAGTACAGCTGCAGCCAGGCCTGCATTAGTTAATGGCCCCCCTATTTCCCTGCAGGCTTTTATCCATGCTTCCAGGCCCTTTTCCTTGACCGGCATAATAGCTCTCTGACATTCCTTTGTACATTGCTCAAAAATAATTTGTTGGACAACTGGCATAAAGGCTTCAAGATTTTCAAAAACGCGCTCCGCCGTTTCGAGCACACGGGCCACAAAATCGGAGAATGGCTCCGTGACAGCTTGAGTAACTTTGGTGAGGCTGCCAGTGACCTGGCCTTTGTTTGGGATTGCCCTCCAGGACTTGTAAAAAACCTCATTTATTTGTTTATAAACATCCCAGGGGAAATTTGTCTGATCGGCAGCCCATTGTCCTTGCCCTAGGAGCATGTCCACAGTCCACTCGGGCCGCCCTTCTTGTACATTTAGTCTATATTGAGCCTGAGCTCTGTCCATAACTATAGACCTGAAGTCAAGGAACTGTCCATAATTGAGGCATGTCCGCGCGACCTCATACCAATCATTAGGTGTCATAGCATTAGCAGTTAGTCTTCTAAGCAAGGCAGTGGTATAACTGGCCGTAACTCCATAATTACGTACTGCCTCCATCAAATCCTTTAACTGTTTATAGGAGACTGGTTCAAAGGTCCTCTCCTGGGTAACTGGGTTCTCAAAAACTGGGAACGCAGCCGCCAGGCGGGACCACGTGCTTTCTTTTATGAAATGACTTTTTCCCGCCGCCACAGGATAAGGCGGGGGCGCAGAGGGCATGGCTCTCTCTTGTTCATTTCCTTTAGACACTCCGGCCAGAAGAGGTCGCGGAACTCCATACCTTCCCTCCTCATACCTAGCAGCCGCCTCCTCCAAGCCTTTTCCCTCTTTCGGGTCCTGTTCTTCATCTGAATTGTTAGTCACTTCCTCATCTGAGTTGCTTAACTCCTCATTTGAATCGTTTAGCTCCTCATCTCTACACTCCCTTATTTGTAAATGTTGAAACCTGCCCGGACCCGGGTAAGACTGCCCTGGGGGCGGCTCCATTGTTCTTATGCCTTGGTCCTCCTTATCTCCCTCCTGCACGATATCTTGAAAGGGTGCGTCCACCCTCTGTTCTTTGACATAAAATCTCCCTTTTTTATTTTCTTTCTCTTTTCTTTTTGGCCTACCTTTTTCCTCCCCATTTGATTCTGCCTTGGAGAGACTATCCTGGTGCTTCGTCAATGTCCTACTGGCTCTCTTAACAATCTGTGAGTTGCCGCAACGCAGACAAATGCAACAAAAACACACCAGTAGCAAGCAAGGAAGGACAACAAGCACCCAGAATTGTACCCAAAGAAACAGCATATCCGGGGATCTCAGCTGATCAGGCTGATACTTACCGACGTCTCCTCTCCGTATGTCGAGTTCTGAATCCTCCTCGGACTTTTCGCTTGTCGTCCTGTCTTCCCAAGGTCCCGGGTCTCGGCACCAGTTGCGGCGAGCTCCTCCACCAGCGAGGAAGAACGACCACCACTCGAGGATTCTTCTCAAATCATACTTTATCGGAGAGCTTTTGATTGAAGGGGGAGCAGGAAGCGAAAAGGGCTTGGGTAGGGAAATGCAGCTGCTTACATACAATCAAGGAACCCGGGGTTTTTTGCCATTGGTCGCTTCATTGCCAGGGCCGTTTTACAACTCGGGATTGGTCAGGCCTCTGACCTCATACACGCAGACTCAGAGGAAAGAGCAAACGCTCTGCATTCACATACAAAATAAGGAGAACTAAGAGGTTGTTTTAGTGGCGGCCGCTCCGGCTCCCCACACCATAACGCTTACCCTAACCCTAACCCTAAACCCTAACCCTAACCCTAAACCTAACTCTAACCCTAACCCTAACCCTAACCCCAACCCTAACCCTTACCCTAACCCTAACCCTAAACCTTACCCTAAACCTAACCCTAACCCTAACCTTAACCGTAACCCTAACCCTAACCCTAACCCTAACCTTAACCCTAACCCTAAACCTAACCCTTGCCCTTACCCAAACCCTAACCCTAAATCTTTCCCTTACCCTAAACCTAACCCTACCCTTACCCTAAACCTAACCCTAACCCTAACCCTAACCCTAACCCTTACCCTAACCCTAAACCTAACCTTAACCCTAAACTTAACCCTATCCTTAACCCTTATCCTTACCCTAACCCTAAGCCTAACCTTAAACATAAACCTAAACCTTACCCTTACCCTAACCTTAACCCTAACCCTAACATTAACCCTAACCCTTACCGTAACTCTAACCCTAACCCTAACCCAAACGCTAACCTAAACCTTATCCTTACCATAACCCTAACTCTAAACCTAACCCTAAACCTAACCCTAACCCTAAACCTAAACCTTACCCTTAACCTAAATGTAACCCTAAATCTAACCTTAACCCTTTCCCTTACCCTAACCCTAACCCTAAACCTAAACCTAACCCTAACCCTAACCGTAAACCTAACGCTTACCCTTACCCTAAACCTAACCCTAACCCTAACACTAACACTTACCCTTACACTAACCCTAACGCTAACCCTAAACCTTACCCTTACCCTAACCCTAACCCCTAACCCTAACCCTAACCCTATCCCTAACCCTTACCCTTATCCTAAACCTAACACTAACCCTAACACTTACCCTTACCCTAACCACTACCCTAACATTAACCCTCACCCTAAACCTTAACCTAACCCTAACCCTATCCCTTATCCTTACCCTAACGCTAACCCTAACCCTTACCCTAACCCTAACCCTAACCCTAACACATACCCTTACCCTAACCATAACCATAACCCTAAACATTACACTAAACTTAACCCTAACCCTAACCCTTACAATAATCCTAAACGTAACCCCGACTAAACCTAAACCTAACCCTAACTCTAACCCTTACACTTACCCTAACCCTAACCCTAAACCTAAACCTAACCCTAACCGTAACCCTAACCCTTACCCTAACCCTAACCCTAAACCTTACCATTACCCTAACCCTAACCCTAACCCAAGTCTAACACTAACCCTACCTTAACCCTGACCCTTACCCTTGCCCTAAACCTAACCCTAACCCTAACCTGAAACATAACCCTAACATTAGCCCTTAGCCTTACCCTAACCCTTAACCTTACACTAACCCTAACCCTAACCCTAACACTAAACCTAAACCTTACCCTAACCCTAACCCTAACCCTAAACCCTAACCCTAACCCTAAACCTAACTCTAACCCTAACCCTAACCCTAAAACCAACCCTAACACTTACCGTAACCCTAACCCTAAACCTTACCATAAACCTAACCCTAACCGTAACCTTAACCGCAACCCTAACCCTAACCCTAACCCTAACCTTAACCCTAACCCTAAACCTAACCCTAACCCTAAACCTAAACCTAACCCTTACCCTTACCCTAACCCTAACCCTAAACCTAACCTCTAACCCTAACCCAAACCCTAACCTCTAACCCTAACCCTAACCCTCACGTTGACCCTAACCCTTACCCTTATCCTAACCCTACCCCTAACAATAACACCTACCCTTACCCTAACCCCTACCCTAACCCTTACCCTAACCCTAACCCTTACACTTACCCTAACCCTAAACCTAACCCTAACCCTAGCCCTAAACTTAACCCTTTCCCTTACCCTAACACTAACCTTAACCTAACCCTAAACCTTACCCTTACCCTTAACCTCAACCTCACCCTTATCCTAAACCTAACCCTAACCCTAACCCTAACCCTAACCGTAACCCTACCCCTTACACTAACCCTAACCCTAAACCTAACCCTAACCCTTACCCTTACCCTCACCCTAAGACTAACCTTAAACCTAACCCTAAACCTAACCCTAACCCTTACCCTTACCCTAACCCTAACCCTAACCCTAACCCTAACATTAACCCTAACCCTTACCCTTACCCTAACTCTAATCCTAACCGTAACGCTAACCTAACCCTTATCATTACACTAAACCTAACCCTAACACTAACCCTACACCTAACTCTAACCCTAAACCTAAACCTTACACTTAACCTAAGCCTAACCCTAAATCTGAGCCTAACCCTTAACCTTAACATAACCCTAACCCTAACTCTAAACCTAACCCTAAAATAAACCCAAACCCTAAACCTAACCCTTACCCTTACCCTAACAATAACCCTAAAACTAACCCTAACTCTTACCCTTAACCTAACCCAAACCCTAACTCTAACCCTTACCCTTACCCTAACACTAACCGTAACCCTAAGCCTAAAACTAACCCTAACTTAACCCTAACCCTTACACTTATCCTAACCCTAACCCTAAACCTAACACTTACCCTTACCCTAACACCTAACCTAACCTTACCGCTAACCCTAACCCTTAACCTAAACCTAACCCTAACCCTAACCCTTACCCTTAACCTAACCCTAACCCTAACCCTAACCCTAACCCTTACCCTTACCCTAACCCTAACCTAACCCTAACACTAAAACTTACCCTTACCCTAAACATAACCATAAAACTTACCCTAAACCTAACCCTAACCCTAAACCTAACCCCAACCCTAACCCTTACCCTAACAATAAACCTAAACCTTACCCTAACCTTAACCCTAACCCTAACCCTAAACTTACCCTAAACCTAACCATAACCCTAACCCTAATCTTAACCATAACCCTAACCCTAACCCTTGCCCTTACCCTAACCCTAACCCTAAACCTAACACTAACCATAACCCTAACCCTAAACCTAACCCTTACCCTAACCCTAACCCTAACCCTTACCCTTACCCTAACCCTAACCCTAACCCAAAGCATAACAATAACCCTACCTTAACGCTGACCCTTACCCTTACCCTTACCCTAACTCTAACCCTAACCCTAACCTGAAACCTAACCCTAACCCTAACACTTAGCCTTTCCCTAACACTAAATATAAACCTTACCCTAACCCTAACCCTAACCCTAACCCTAACCCTAACCCTAACCCTTACCCTAACCCTAACCCTAAACCTTACCCTAAACCTACCCTAACCCTAACCTTAACCGTAACCCTAACCCTAACCCTAACCCTAACCTTAACCCTAACCCTATACCTAACTCTTGCCCTTACCCTAACCCTAACCCTAACCCTAACCCTAAACCTAAACCTAACCCTAACCCTAAACCTAACCCTTACTCTTACCCTAACCCTAACCCTAAACCTATCCTCTAACCCTATCCCAAACCCTAACCTCAAACCCTCACCCTAACCCTAACGTTAACCCGAACCCTTACACTTATCCTAACCCTAACCCTAACCCTAACACTTACCCTTACCCTAACCCCTACTCTAAACCTTACCCTAACCCTAACCCTTACCCTTACCCTAACCCTAAACCTAATCCTAACCCTAACCTAAACTTAACCCTTTCGCTTACCCTAACCCTAACCCTAAACCTAAACCTTTCCCTTACCCTAAACCTAACCCTAACCCTTACCCTAAACCTAGCCCTAACCCTAACCCTAACCGTAACCCTAACCCTTACCCTAACCCTAAACCTAACCTTAAACCTAAACTTAACCCTATCCTTAACCCTTATCCTTACCCTAACCCTAACCCTAAAGCTAACCCTAAACCTTACCCTTACCCTAACCCTAACCCTAACCCTAACATTAACCCTAACCCTTACCGTAACTCTAACCCTAACCCTAACCCTAACGCTAACCTAAACCTTATCCTTACCATAACCCTAACTCTAAACCTAACCCTAAACCTAACCCTAACCCTAAACCTAAACCTTACCCTTAACCTAACTGTAACCCTAAATCTAACCTTAACCCTTACCCTTACCCTAACCCTAAACCTAAACCTAACCCTAACCCTAATCAGAAACCTAACGCTTACCCTTACCCTAAACCTAACCCTAACCCTCACACTAACCCCTACCCTTACACTAACCCTAACCCTAACCGTAACCCTAAACCTTACCCTTACCCTAACCGTAACCCTAACCCTTACCCTAAACCTAACCCTAACTCTAACCCTAAACCTTAACCCTACCCTTACCCTAACTCTAACCGTAACCCTAACCCTTACCCTAAACCTAACCCTAACTCTAACCCTAAACCTTACCCTTACCCTTACCCTAACCCTAACCCTAAACCTAACACTTACCCTTACCCTAACCCTAAACCTAACCAACACTGAAACTTACCCTTACCATAATCATAACCCTAACCTTTACCTTAAACCTAACCCAAACTCTAACAATAACCCTTACCCTTAGCTTAACCCTAACCATAACCCTAAACCTTACCCTTACCCTAACGCTAACCCTAACCCTTACCCTAACCCTAACACAAACCCTTACCCTAACCCTAACCCTAACCCTAACACTAACCTTAACCGTAACCCTAAACCTAACCATAAACCTAACCCTAACCCTAACCCTAACCCTTACCCTAACCCTAAATTTATCTCCAAGACTAAACCTAACGCTAACACTAACACTTACCCGAAACCTAAACCTAACCCTAACAGATACCCTTACCCTAACCCTAACCCTAACCCTAACCCTAACAGTACCCCTAAACCTAACCCTAAACCTAACCCTAACCCTAACTCTAACCCTTACCCTAACCCTAAACTTATCCCCAACACTAAACGTAACCCTTACCCTAACCCTAACCCTAACCCTAACCCTTTCCCTTACCCTAACCCTAACCCTAACCCTAACCCTAACCCTTACACTAACCTAACCCTAAACCTAACCCTAACCCTTACCCTTATCCTAGCCCTAACCCTAACCCTAAGTCTAACCCTAACACTAACCTTAACCCTAACCCTTACCCTTACCCTATCCCTAACCCTAACCCTAACCTTAAACCTAAACCTAACCCTAACCCTAACCCTAAACATTACCCTTACCCTAACCCTAACCCTTACCCTAACCCTAACCCTAACACTAAAAGTTACCCTTACCCTAAACATAACCCTAACCCTTACCCTAAACCTAAACCTAGCCCTAACCCTAACCCTTACCCTTACCTTAACCCTAACCCTTACCCTAACCCTTACCCTTTCCCTAACGCTAACACTAACCCTTACCCTAAACCTAAACCTAAACCTAAAACATACCCTTACCGTAACCCTAACCCTAACCCTAACCGTAACCCTAAACCTAACCCTAAACCTAACCCTAACCCTAATCCTAACCCTAACCCTTACCCTTACCCTAACCCTAACCCTAAACCTAAACCTAACCCTAATCTTAACCTTAACCCTAACCCTTACCTTTACTCTAACCCTAACCCTAACCCTAACCCTTAAACTAACCCTAACACTAACCCTAAACCCTAACCCTTACCCTAACCCTAACCCTAACCATCACCATAACACTAACCATAACCCTAACCCCTAACCCCTAACCCTAACCTTAACCCTAACCCTTACCCTTATCCTAAACCTAACGCTAACCCTAACACTTACCCTTACCCTAACCCCTATCCAAACCCTAACCCTAACTCTAAACCTTAACCTAACCCTAACCCTAAAACTAACCCTGACCCTTAACCTAACGCTAAACCTACACCTTACCCTAACCCTAACCCTAACCCTAACACATACCCTTACCCTAACCCTAACCCTAACACTAACCATAACCCTAAACCTTACACTAAACCTAACTCTAACCCTAACCCTTACAATAATCCTAAACTTAACCCCAAGAATAAACCTAACCCTAACCCTAACTCTAAACCTTACACTTACCCTAACCCTAACCCTAAACCTAACCATAACCCTAACCCTAAACCTTACCCTAACCATAAACCTAAACCTTACCCTTACCCTAAACCTAACCCTAACCCAAAGCCTAACACTGATCCTACCTTAACCCTGACCATTCCCTTACCCTAACCCTAACCTTAAACCTAACCCGAAACCTAACCCTAAACCTAACCCTTAGCCTTACCCTAACCCTAACCGTAAACCTTACCCTAACCCTAACCCTAACACTAACCCTAAACCCTAACCCTAACCCTAAACCTAACTCTAACACTAACCCTAACCCTAACCCCAACCCTAACCATTACCCTAACCCTAACCCTAAACCTTACCCTAAACCTAACCCTAACCCTAACCCTAACCCTAACCTTAACCCTAGCTCTAAACCTAACCCTTGCCCTTACCCTAACCCTAACCCTAAACCTAACCCTAAACCTAACCCTAACCCTAACCATAACCCTAAACCTAAACCTTACCCTTACCCTAACCCTAACCCTAAACCTATCCTCTAACCCTAACCCAAACCCTAACCTCAAACCCTAACCCTAACCCTAACGTTAACCCTAACCCTTACACTTATCCTAACCCTAACCCTAACCCTAACACTTACCCTTACACTAACCCCTACTCTAAACATTACCCTAACCCTAACCCTTACCCTTACCCTAACCCTAAACCTAATCCTAAACGTAACCCTAAACTTAACCCTTTCCCTTACCCTAACACTAACCCTAACCCTAAACCTTTCCCTTACCCTAAACCTAACCCTAACCCTTACCCTAAACCTAACCCTAACCCTAACCCTAAACGTAACCCTAACCCTTACCCTAACTCTAAACCTAACGTTAACCCTATCCTTAACCCTTACCCTTACCCTAACCCTAACCCTAACCCTAAACCTAACCCTAAACCTTACCCTTACCCTAACCCTAACCCTAACATTAACCCTAAACCTTACCGTAACTCTAACAGTAACCCTAACCCTAACGCTAACCTAAACCCTATCCTTACCATAACCCTAATTCTAAACCTAACCCTAAACCTAACCCTAACCCTAAACCTAAACCTTACCCTTAACCTAACTGTAACCCTAAATCTAACCTTAACCCTTTCCCTTACCCTAACCCTAACCCTAAACCTAAACCTAACCCGAACCCTAACCCTAACCCTAAACCTTACACTTACACTAACCCTAACCCTAACCCTAACCCTAAACCTTACCCTTACCCTAACCCTAACCCTAACCCTTACCCTAACCCTAACCCCTAACCCTAACCCTAACCCTATCCCTAACCCTTACCCTTATCATAAACCTATCACTACCCCTAACACTTACCCTTACCCTAACCACTAACCTAACATTAACCCTAACCCTAAACCTTAACCTAACCCTAACCCTATCCCTTATCCTTACCCTAACGCTAACCCTAACCCTTACCCTAACCCTAACCCTAACCCTTACACATACCCTTACCCTAACCATAACCATAACCCTAAACATTACACTAAACTTAACCCTAACCCTAACCCTTACAATAATCCTAAACTTAACCCTGACTAAACTTAAACCTAACCCTAACTCTAACCCTTACACTTACCCTAACCCTAACCCTAAACCTAACACTAACCCTAACCCTAACCCTTACCATAAACCTTACCATTACCCTAACCCTAACCCTAACCCAAGCCTAACACTAACCCTACCTTAACCCTGACCCTTACCCTTACCCTAACCCTAACCCTAACCCTAACCTGAAACATAACCCTAACCCTAACACTTAGCCTTTCCCTAACACTAACCATAAACCTTACCCTAACCCTAAACCTAACACTGACCCTAACCCTTACCCTAACCGTAACACTAACCCTAAACCCTAACCCTAACCCTAAACCTAACTCTAACCCTAACCCTAACCCTAACCCCAACCCTAACCCTTACCCTAACCCTAACCTTAAACCTAACCCTAAACCTACCCTAACCCTAACCTTAACCGTAACCCTAACCCTAACCCTAACCCTAACCCTAACCTTAACCCTAACCCTAAACCTAACCCTTGCCCTTACCCTAACCCTAATCCTAAACCTAACCCTAAACCTAACCCTAACCGTAAACTTAAACCTAACCCTTACCCTTACCCTAACCCTAACCATAAACCTATCCTCTAAACTTAACCCTAACCCTAACCTTAACCCTAACCCTTACACTTATCCTAACCCTAACCCTAAACCTAACACTTACCCTTACCCTAACCCCTACTCTAACCCTTACCCTAACCCTAACCCTTACCCTTACCCTAACCCTAAACCTAATCCTAACCCTAACCCTAAACTTAACCCTATCCCTTACCCTAACCCTAACCCTAACCCTAAACCTTTCCTTACCCTAAACCTAACCCTAACCCTTACCCTAAACCTAACCGTAACCCTAACCCTAACCCTAACCCTTACCCTAACCCTAAACCTAACCTTAACCCTAACCTTAACCTATCCTTAACCCTTATCCTTACCCTAACCCTAACCCTAACCCTAAACCTAACCCTAAACCTTACCCTTACCCTAACCCTAACCCTAACCCTAACATTAACCCTAACCCTTACTGTAACTCTAACCCTAACCCTAACCCTAACGCTAACCTAAACCTTATCCTTACCATAACCCTAACTCTAAACCTAACCCTAAACCTAACCCTAAGCCTAAACCTAAACCTTATCCTTAACCTAACTGTAACCCTAAATCTAACCTTAACCCTTTCCCTTACCCTAACCCTAACATTAAACCTAAACCTAACCCTAACCCTAACCGTAAACCTAACGCTTACCCTTACCCTAAACCTAATCCTAACCCTAACCCTAACCCTTACCCTTACACTAACCCTAACCCTAACCCTAACCCTAAACCTTAACCTTATACTAACCCTAATCCTAACCCTTACCCTAACCCTAACCCCTAACCCTAACCCTAACCCTATCCCTAACCCTTACCCTTATCCTAAACCTAACACTAACCCTAACACTTACCCTTACCCTAACCACTACCCTAACATTAACCCTAACCCTAAACCTTAACCTAACCCTAACCCTATCCCTTATCCTTACCCTAACGCTAACCCTAACCCTTACCCTAACCCTAACCCTAACCCTAACACATACCCTTACCCTAACCATAACCATAACCCTAAACATTACACTAAACTTAACCCTAACCCTAACCCTTACAATAATCCTAAACTTAACCCCGACTAAATCTAACCCTAACCCTAACTCTAACCCTTACACTTACCCTAACCCTAACCCTAAACCTAACCCTAACCCTAACCTTAACCCTAACCCTTACCCTAACCCTAACCCTAAACCTTACCATTAGCCTAACCCTAACCCTAACCCAAGCCTAACACTAACCCTACCTTAACTCTGACCCTTACCCTTACCCTAACCCTAACCCTAACCCTAACCTGAAACATAACCCTAACCTTAGCCCTTAGCCTTACCCTAACCCTAACCGTAAACCTTACCCAAACCCTAACCCTAAACTAACCCTAACCCTTACCCTAACCCTAACCCTAACCCTAAACCCTAACCC
>JANJXV010000038.1:9127500-9145000 GCA_024803745.1 Megascapheus bottae
TTACCCTAACCCATACCCTTACCCTCACCCTAACCCTGGCCTTAACCCTAACCCAAACGCTAACCCTTACACTTATCCTAACCCTAAACCTAACCCTAACACTTACGTTTACCCTAACCCCTACCCTAACCATACCCTAACCCTAACCCTTAACCTTACCCTAACCCTAAGCCTTACCCTTACCCTAACCCTAAACCTAACCCTAACCCGAACCCTAACCTTAACCCTTTCACTTACCCTAACCCTAACCCTAACCCTAAACCTTACCCTTACCCTAACCCTTACCCTAAACCTAACCCTAAACCTAACCCTAACCCTTACCCTTACCCACACCCTAATACTAACCTTAACCCTAACACTAACCCTATCCTTAACCCTTCTCCTTACCCTAACCCTAACCCTAATCCTAAACCTAACCCTAACCCTTACCCTTACCCTAACCCTAACCCTAACCCTAACATTAAACCTAACCCTTACCCTAACTCTAACCCTAACCCTAAACCTAACGCTAACCTAACCCTTATCCTTACCCTAACAATAACCATAACCCTAACCCTAAACGTAATCCTAAACCTAAACCTAAACCTTACCCTTAACCTAACCTAACCCTAAATCTAACCCTAACCCTTACCCTTATCCTAACCCTAACCCTAACCCTAAACCTAACTCTAACACTAAACATAACCCTAACCCTTACCCTTACCCTAAACCTAACCCTAACCCTACTCTAACCCTTACATTAACCCTAACCCTAACTCTAACCCTAACACTTACCCTTACCCTTACCCTTACCCTAACCCTAAACCTAACCCTAACCCTAACCCTTACCCTTACCCTAAACCTAACCCTAACCTTAACCCTTACCCTTATCGTAACCCTAACCCTAACCATAACACTTACCCTTACCTAACCCCTACCGTAAACTTAACACTAACCCTAAACCTTAACCTAAACCTAACCCTAACCCTAATCCTTACCCTTACCCTTAACCTAACCCTAAAACTAACCCTAACCCTCACCCTAACCCTTACCCTTACCCTAACCCTAACACTAACCCTAAGCCTAACCAACACTAAAACTTACCCTTACCATAAACATAACCCTAACCCTTACCCTAAACCTAACCGTAACCCTAACCCTAACCCTTACCCTTACCTTAACCCTAACCCTAACCCTAACCCTTACCCTAACGCTAACCCTAACCCTAATCCTAACCCTAACCCTTACCCTAACCCTAACCCTAACCCTTAACCTAACACTAACACTAACCCTAAACCCTAACCCTTACCCTAACCCTAACGCTAACCATAACCATAACCATAACACTAACCCTAACCCTAACCCCTAACCCTAACCCTAACCCTAACCCTTACCCATATCCTAAACCTAACACAAACCCTAACACTTACCCTTACCCTAACCGCTACCCTAACCCTAACCTTAACCCAAAACCTTAACCTAACCCTAACCCTAACCCTAAACCTAACCCTTACCCTTACCCTAACGCTAACCCTAACACTTACCCTAACCCTAACCCTAAACCTCACACATACCGTTACCCTAACCCTAACCCTAACCCTAACCCTAAAGCTAACCCTAAACCTAACCCTAACCCTAACCCTAACCCTAACCCTAAACCTTACCCTAACTCTAACCCTAACCCTAACCCTTACCCTAACCCTAACACTAACCCTAAACCCTAAAGCTTACCCTAACCCTAACAATAACCATAACTATAAGGATAACACAAACCCTAACCCTAACCCCTAACCCTAACCCTAACCTTAACCTTTACCCTTACCCTAACCCTAACCCTAATCCAAAGCCTAACACTAACCCTATCTTAACCCTGACCCTTACACTTACCCTAACCCTAACCCTAACCCTAACCTGAAACCTAACCCTAACCCTAACCCTTAGCCTTACCCTAACCCTAACCCTTACCCTAACCCTAACCCTAACCTAAACCCTAACCCTAACCCTAAACCTAAGTCTAATCCTAACCCTAACCCTAACCCCAACCCTAACCCTTACCCTAACCCTAACCCTAAACCTTACCCTAAACCTAACCCTAACCCTAACCTTAACTGTAACCCTAACCCTAACCCTAATCTTAACCCTAACCCTAACCCTAACAGTTGCCCTTACCCTACCCCTAACCCTAAACCTAACCCTAAACCTAATCCTATCCCTAACCCTAAACCTAATCCTCACCCTTACCCTAACCCTAAACCTAAACCAAACCTCTAACCCTAACCCAAACCCTAACCTCTAACCTAACCCTAACCCTAACCTTAACCCTAACCATTACTCTTATCCTAACCCTAACCCTAACACTTAGCCTTACCCTAACCCCTACCCTAACCCTTACCCTAACCTAACCCTTACACTTATCCTAACCCTAACCCTTACCCTTACCCTAACCTAAAACTAACCATAACCCTAACCCTAACTTAACCCTTTCCCTTACCCTAACCCTAACCCTAACCCTAAACCTTACCCTTACCCTAAACCTAACCCTAACCCTTACCCTAAACCTAACCCTAACCCTAACCCTAACACTTACCCTAACCCTAACCCTAAACCTTACCCTAACCCATACCCTTACCCTCACCCTAACCCTGGCCTTAACCCTAACCCAAACCCTAACCCTTACACTTATCCTACCCCTAAACCTAACCCTAACACTTACCCTTACCCTAAACCCTACCCTAACCATTACCCTAACCCTAACCCTTAACCTTACCCTAACCCTAACCCTTACCCTTACCCTAACCCTAAACCTAACCCTAACCCGAAACCTAACCTTAACCCTTTCCCTTACCCTAACCCTAACCCTAACCCTAAACCTTACCCTTACCCTAACCCTTACCCTAAACCTAACCCTAAACCTAACCCTAACCCTTACCCTTACCCACACCCTAATCCTAACCTTAACCCTAACACTAACCCTATCCTAACCCTTATCCTTACCCTAAACCTAACCCTAACCCTAAACCTAAATCTAACCCTTACCCTTAACATAACCCTAACCCTAACATTAATCCTAAACCTTACCCTAACTCTAACCCTAACCCTAACCCTAACGCTAACCTAACCCTTATCCTTACCCTAACCCTAACCCTAACCCTAAACCTTAACCTTACCCTGAACCAAACCCTAACCCTAACCCTTACCCTTATCGTAACCCTAACCATAACCCTAACCCTAACATTAAAACTTTCCCTTACCCTAAACATAACCATAACCCTTAACCTAAACCTTACCCTAACCCTAACCCTAACCCTTACCCTTACCTTAACCCTAACCCTAACCCTAAACCTTACCTTTAACATAACGCTAACCCTAACCCTTACCCTAACCCTAACCCTAACCCTAACATATACCCTTACCCTAACCCTAACCCTAACCCTAAACGTAACCCTAAACCTAACCCTAAACCTGACCCTAACAATAACCCTAACCCTAACCTTTACACTAACCCTAACCCTAATCCTAACCCTAACCCTTACCCTTACCCAAACCCTAACCCTAAACTTAAACCTAATCCTAAACTTAACCTTAACCCTAACCCTTACACTTACTCTAACCCTAACCCTAACCCTTAACCTAAACCTAACACTAACCCAAACCCTAACCCTTACCCTTACCATAACAGTAACTCTAACCCTAAACCTAAACCTTATCCTTACTCTAACCCTAACCCTAACCATTACCCTAACCCTAACCCTAACACTTAAACTTACCCTAACCATAACCCTAACCCTTACCCAAGCCTAACCATAACTCTAACCCTAACCCTTACCCTTACTCTTACCCTAACCCTAACCCTCACCCTAACCCTTACCCTTACGCTAACCCTAACCCTAACCCTTACCCTAACACTAAAACTTACCCTTACCCTAAACATATCCTAACCCTTTCCCTAAACCTAACCCTAACCCTAAACCTTAACCTTACCTTAACCCTAACCCTTACCCTAACCCTAACCCTAACCCAAACACATACCCTTACCCTAACCCTAACCCTAACCGTAATCCTAAACCTAACCCTTACCCTTACCCTAACCCTAACCCTAAACCTAACCTCCAACCCTAACCCAAACCCTAACCTCAAACCCTAACCCTAACCCTAACCTTAACCCTAACCCTTACCCTTATCCTAACCCTATCCCTAAACCTAACACTTACCCTTACCCTAACCCCTACACTAACCCTTACCCTAACCATAAACCTTTCCCTTACCCTAACCCTAAACCTTTCCCTTACCCTAAATCTAACCCTAACCCTTACCCTAAACCCAACCCTAACCCTAACACTAACCGTAACCCTAACCCTTAACCTAACCCTAACCCTAAACTTAACCCTAACCCTAACACTATCCTTAACCCTTATCCTTACCCTAACCCTAACCCTAACCCTAAACCTAACCCTAAACCTTACCTTCCCCTAACCCTAACCCTAACATTAACCCTAACCCTTACACTAACTCTAACCCTAACCCTAACCCTAACGCTAACCTAAGCCTTATCCTTACCATAACCCTAACTCTAACCCTAACCCTAAAACTAACCCTAACCCTAAACCTAAACCTAAACCTTACCCTTAAACTAACTGTAACCCTAAATCTAACCCTAACCCTTAACCTTACCCTAACCCTAACCCTAACCCTAAACCTAACTCTAACCCTAACCGTAACCCTAACCCTTACCCTTACCCTAAACCTAACCCTAACCCTAACGCTAACCCTTACCCTTACACTAACCCTAACCCTAACCCTGACCCTAAACCTTACCCTTACCCTAACCCTAACCCTAACCCTTACCCTAACCCTAACCCTAACCCTTACCCTTACACTTACCCTAACCCTAAACCTAAACCTAACACTTACACTTACCCTAACCCCTTCCCTAACCCTAAACCTAAACCATAACCTAACCCTAACCCTAATTCTAAGCCTTCCCCTTCCCCTTACCCTAACCCTAAACCTAACCATAACCCTAACCCTAACCCTTACCCTTACCCTAACCATAACCCTAACCCTAACCCTAACCCTAACCAACACTAAAACTTACCCTTACCATAAACTTAACCCTAAACTTTACCGTAAACCTAACCCTAACCCTAGCCCTAACCCTTACCCTTAACTTAAACCTAACCCTAACCCTAAACCTTACCCTTACCCGAACGCTGACCCTAACCCGTACCCTAACCCTAACACATACCCTTACCCTAACCCTAACCATAACCCTAACCGTAACCCTAAACCTAACCCTAAACCTAACCCTAACCCTAACCCTAAACCTTACCCTAACCCTAAACTTATCCCCAACACTAAACCTAAACCTAACCCTAACCCTTACCCTTACCCTAACCCTAACACTAACCCTAACAGTAAACCAAACCCTAACCCTAACCCTTACACTAACCCTAACCTTAAACCTAACCCTAACCCTTACCCTTATCCTAGCCCTAACCCTAACCCTAAGCCTAACCCTAACACTAACCTTAACCCCAACCCATACCCTTACCCTAACCCTAACCCTAACCCTAACCTTAAACCTAACCCTAACCCTAACCTTAACCCTTACCCTTACCCTAACCCTAACCTTTACCCTAACCCTAACCCTAACTCTAACCCTAACCCTTACCCTTACCCTTACCATAACCCTAAACCTAACCCTAACATTAACCCTAACCCTTACCCCTACCCTTACCCTAACTCTAACCCTAAACCTAACACTAAAAGTTACCCTTTCCCTAAACATAACCCTAACCCTTACCCTAAACCTAACCCTAGCCCTAACCCTAACCCTTACCCTTACCTTAACCCTAACCCTAAACCTTACCCTTTCCCTAACGCTAACCCTAACCCTTACCCTAACCCTAACCCTAAATCTAACACATACCCTTACCCTAAACCTAACCCTAACCCTAACCGTAACCCTAAACCTAACCCTAAACCTAACCGCAACCCTAATCCTAACCCTAACCCTTACCCTAACCGAAAACCTAATCCTAACCCTAACCCTTACCCTTACCATAACCCTAACCCTAACCCTAAACCTAACCCTAACCTAACCTTAACCCTAACACTTATCCTTACTCTAACCCTAACCCTAACCCTAACCCTTAACCTAACCCTAACCCTAAACCTAACCCTAACCCTTACCCTTATCCTAGCCCTAACCCTAACCGTAAGCCTAACCCTAACACTAACCTTAACCCCAACCCTAACCCTTACCCTTACCCTAACCCTAACACTTACCCTTTCCCTAACGCTAACCCAAACCCTTACCCTAACCCTAACCCTAACCCAAACACATACCCTTTCGCTAACCCTAACCCTAACCCTAACCGTAACCCTAAACCTAACCCTTACCCTTACCCTAACCCTAACCTTAAACCTAACCTCTAACCCTAACCCAAACCCTAACCTCAAACCCTAACCCTAACCCTAATGTTAACCCTAACCCTTACCCTTATCCTAACCCTATCCCTATCCCTAACACTTACCCTTACCATAACCCCTACTCTAACGCTTACCCTAACCCTAACCCTTACCCTTACCCTAACCCTAAACCTAATCCTAACCCTAACCCTAAACTTAACTCTTTCCCTTACCCTAACCCTAAACCTTTCCCTTACTCTAAACCTAACCCTAACCCTTACCCTAAACCTAACCCTAACCCTAACCCTAACCGTAACACTAACCCTAACCCTAAACTTAACCCTAACCCTAACCCTATCGTTAACCCTTATCCTTACCCTAACCCTAACCCTAAACCTAACCCTAAACCTTACCCTTCCCCTAACCCTAACCCTAACATTAACCCTAACCCTTACCCTAACTCTAACCCTAACCCTAACACTGACGCTAAAGTAAACCTTATCCTTACCATAACCCTAACTCTAACCCTAACCTTAAAACTAACCCTAACCCTAACCCTAAACCTAAACCTTACCCTTAACCTAACTGTAACCCTAAATCTAAAGCTAACACTTAACCTTACCATAAACCTAACCCTAAACCTAAACCTAACCCTAACCCTACCCGTAACCCTAACCCTTACCCTTACCCTAAACCTAACCCTAACTCTAACCCTGACCCTAAACCTTACCCTTACGCTAACCCTAACCCTAACCCTTACCCTAACTCTAACCCTAACTCTAACCCTAACCCTTACCCTTACACTTACCCTAACCCTAACCCTAAACCTTACCCTTACCCTAACGCTAACCCTAACCCTTACTCTAACCCTAAAACATACCCTTACCCTAACTCTAACCCTAACCCTAAACGTAACCCTAAACCTAACCCTAAACCTAACCATAACCCTAAACCTAACCCTTACCCTAACCCTAAACTTATCCCCAACATTAAACCTAACCCTAACCCTAACCCTAACCCTTACCCTTACAACACTAACCCTAACCCTAACCCTAACCCTAACCCTAACCCTAACACTAAGCCTAACCCTAACACTAACCTTAACCCCAACCCTTACCCTTACCCTAACGCTAACCCTAACCCTAACCCTAACCCTAAACCCAACCCTAAACCTAACCCTTACACTAACCCTAACCTTAAACCTAACCCTAACCCTTACCCTTATCCTAACCCTAACCCTAACCCTAAGCCTAACACTAACACTAACCTTAACCCCAACCCTTACGCTTACCCTTACCCTATCCCTAACCTTTACCCTAACCCTAACCCTAACTCTAACCCTAACCCTTACCCTTACCCTTACCATAACCCTAAATCTAACCCTAACATTAACCCTAACCCTTACCCTTACCCTAACTCTAACCCTAACCCTAACACTAAAAGTTACCCTTACCCTAAACATAACCCTAACCCTTACCCTAAACCTAACCCTAGCCCTAACCCTAACCCTTACCCTTACCTTAATCCTAACCCTAACCCTAACCCTTACCCTTTCCCTAACGCTAACCCTAACCCTTACCCTAACCCTAACCCTAAACCTAACACATACCCTTATCCTAACCCTAACCCTAACCCTAACATTAAACCTAACCCTTAACCTAACTCTAACCCTAACCCTAACCCTAACGCTATCCTAAACCTTATCCTTACCATAACCCTACCTCTAACCCTAACCCTGAACCAAACCCTATCGCTAAACCTAAACCTAAACCTTACCCTTAACCTAACTGTAAAACTAAATCTAACCCTAACCCTTAAGCTTACCCTAACCCTAACCCTAACCCTAACCCTAACCCTAACCCTAACCGTAACCCTAACTCTTACCCTTACCCTAACCATAACCCTAACCCTAACCCTACTCTAACCCTTACATTAACCCTAACCCTAACTCTAACCCTAACACTTACCCTTACCCTTACCCTTACCCTAACCCTAAACCTAACCCTAACCCTAACCCTTACCCTTACCCTAAACCTAACCCTAACCTTAACCCTTACCCTTATCGTAACCCTAACCCTAACCATAACACTTACCCTTACCTAACCCCTACCGTAAACTTAACACTAACCCTAAACCTTAACCTAACCCTAACCCTAACCCTAATCCTTACCCTTACCCTTAACCTAACCCTAAAACTAACCCTAACCCTCACCCTAACCCTTACCCTTACCCTAACCCTAACACTAACCCTAAGCCTAACCAACACTAAAACTTACCCTTACCATAAACATAACCCTAACCCTTACCCTAAACCTAACCGTAACCCTAACCCTAACCCTTACCCTTACCTTAACCCTAACCCTAACCCTAACCCTTACCCTAACGCTAACCCTAACCCTAATCCTAACCCTAACCCTTACCCTAACCCTAACCCTAACCCTTAACCTAACACTAACACTAACCCTAAACCCTAACCCTTACCCTAACCCTAACGCTAACCATAACCATAACCATAACACTAACCCTAACCCTAACCCCTAACCGTAACCCTAACCCTAACCCTTACCCATATCCTAAACCTAACACAAACCCTAACACTTACCCTTACCCTAACCGCTACCCTAACCCTAACCTTAACCCAAAACCTTAACCTAACCCTAACCCTAACCCTAAACCTAACCCTTACCCTTACCCTAACGCTAACCCTAACACTTACCCTAACCCTAACCCTAAACCTCACACATACCGTTACCCTAACTCTAACCCTAACCCTAACCCTAAAGCTAACCCTAAACCTAACCCTAACCCTAACCCTAACCCTAACCCTAAACCTTACCCTAACTCTAACCCTAACCCTAACCCTTACCCTAACCCTAACACTAACCCTAAACCCTAAAGCTTACCCTAACCCTAACAATAACCATAACTATAAGGATAACACAAACCCTAACCCTAACCCCTAACCCTAACCCTAACCCTAACCTTTACCCTTACCCTAACCCTAACCCTAATCCAAAGCCTAACACTAACCCTTCCTTAACCCTGACCCTTACACTTACCCTAACCCTAACCCTAACCCTAACCTGAAACCTAACCCTAACCCTAACCCTTAGCCTTACCCTAACCCTAACCCTTACCCTAACCCTAACCCTAACCTAAACCCTAACCCTAAACCTAAACCTAAGTCTAATCCTAACCCTAACCCTAACCCCAACCCTAACCCTTACCCTAACCCTAACCCTAAACCTTACCCTAAACCTAACCCTAACCCTAACCTTAACTGTAACCCTAACCCTAACCCTAATCTTAACCCTAACCCTAACCCTAACAGTTGCCCTTACCCTACCCCTAACCCTAAACCTAACCCTAAACCTAATCCTAACCCTAACCCTAAACCTAATCCTCACCCTTACCCTAACCCTAAACCTAAACCAAACCTCTAACCCTAACCCAAACCCTAACCTCTAACCTAACCCTAACCCTAACCTTAACCCTAACCATTACTCTTATCCTAACCCTAACCCTAACACTTAGCCTTACCCTAACCCCTACCCTAACCCTTACCCTAACCTAACCCTTACACTTATCCTAACCCTAACCCTTACCCTTACCCTAACCTAAAACTAACCATAACCCTAACCCTAACTTAACCCTTTCCCTTACCCTAACCCTAACCCTAACCCTAAACCTTACCCTTACCCTAAACCTAACCCTAACCCTTACCCTAAACCTAACCCTAACCCTAACCCTAACACTTACCCTAACCCTAACCCTAAACCTTACCCTAACCCATACCCTTACCCTCACCCTAACCCTGGCCTTAACCCTAACCCAAACCCTAACCCTTACACTTATCCTACCCCTAAACCTAACCCTAACACTTACCCTTACCCTAAACCCTACCCTAACCATTACCCTAACCCTAACCCTTAACCTTACCCTAACCCTAACCCTTACCCTTACCCTAACCCTAAACCTAACCCTAACCCGAAACCTAACCTTAACCCTTTCCCTTACCCTAACCCTAACCCTAACCCTAAACCTTACCCTTACCCTAACCCTTACCCTAAACCTAACCCTAAACCTAACCCTAACCCTTACCCTTACCCACACCCTAATCCTAACCTTAACCCTAACACTAACCCTATCCTAACCCTTATCCTTACCCTAAACCTAACCCTAACCCTAAACCTAAATCTAACCCTTACCCTTAACATAACCCTAACCCTAACATTAATCCTAAACCTTACCCTAACTCTAACCCTAACCCTAACCCTAACGCTAACCTAACCCTTATCCTTACCCTAACCCTAACCCTAACCCTAAACCTTAACCTTACCCTGAACCAAACCCTAACCCTAACCCTTACCCTTATCGTAACCCTAACCATAACCCTAACCCTAACATTAAAACTTTCCCTTACCCTAAACATAACCATAACCCTTAACCTAAACCTTACCCTAACCCTAACCCTAACCCTTACCCTTACCTTAACCCTAACCCTAACCCTAAACCTTACCTTTAACATAACGCTAACCCTAACCCTTACCCTAACCCTAACCCTAACCCTAACATATACCCTTACCCTAACCCTAACCCTAACCCTAAACGTAACCCTAAACCTAACCCTAAACCTGACCCTAACAATAACCCTAACCCTAACCCTTACACTAACCCTAACCCTAATCCTAACCCTAACCCTTACCCTTACCCTTACCCAAACCCTAACCCTAAACCTAAACCTAATCCTAAACTTAACCTTAACCCTAACCCTTACACTTACTCTAACCCTAACCCTAACCCTTAACCTAAACCTAACACTAACCCAAACCCTAACCCTTACCCTTACCATAACAGTAACTCTAACCCTAAACCTAAACCTTATCCTTACTCTAACCCTAACCCTAACCATTACCCTAACCCTAACCCTAACACTTAAACTTACCCTAACCATAACCCTAACCCTTACCCAAACCTAACCATAACTCTAACCCTAACCCTTACCCTTACTCTTACCCTAACCCTAACCCTCACCCTAACCCTTACCCTTACGCTAACCCTAACCCTAACCCTTACCCTAACACTAAAACTTACCCTTACCCTAAACATAACCTAACCCTTTCCCTAAACCTAACCCTAACCCTAAACCTTAACCTTACCTTAACCCTAACCCTTACCCTAACCCTAACCCTAACCCAAACACATACCCTTACCCTAACCCTAACCCTAACCGTAATCCTAAACCTAACCCTTACCCTTACCCTAACCCTAACCCTAAACCTAACCTCCAACCCTAACCCAAACCCTAACCTCAAACCCTAACCCTAACCCTAACCTTAACCCTAACCCTTACCCTTATCCTAACCCTATCCCTAAACCTAACACTTACCCTTACCCTAACCCCTACACTAACCCTTACCCTAACCATAAACCTTTCCCTTACCCTAACCCTAAACCTTTCCCTTACCCTAAACCTAACCCTAACCCTTACCCTAAACCCAACCCTAACCCTAACACTAACCGTAACCCTAACCCTTAACCTAACCCTAACCCTAAACTTAACCCTAACCCTAACACTATCCTTAACCCTTATCCTTACCCTAACCCTAACCCTAACCCTAAACCTAACCCTAAACCTTACCTTCCCCTAACCCTAACCCTAACATTAACCCTAACCCTTACACTAACTCTAACCCTAACCCTAACCCTAACGCTAACCTAAGCCTTATCCTTACCATAACCCTAACTCTAACCCTAACCCTAAAACTAACCCTAACCCTAAACCTAAACCTAAACCTTACCCTTAAACTAACTGTAACCCTAAATCTAACCCTAACCCTTAACCTTACCCTAACCCTAACCCTAACCCTAAACCTAACTCTAACCCTAACCGTAACCCTAACCCTTACCCTTACCCTAAACCTAACCCTAACCCTAACGCTAACCCTTACCCTTACACTAACCCTAACCCTAACCCTGACCCTAAACCTTACCCTTACCCTAACCCTAACCCTAACCCTTACCCTAACCCTAACCCTAACCCTTACCCTTACACTTACCCTAACCCTAACCCTAAACCTAACACTTACACTTACCCTAACCCCTTCCCTAACCCTAAACCTAAACCATAACCTAACCCTAACCCTAATTCTAAGCCTTCCCCTTCCCCTTACCCTAACCCTAAACCTAACCATAACCCTAACCCTAACCCTTACCCTTACCCTAACCATAACCCTAACCCTAACCCTAACCCTAACCAACACTAAAACTTACCCTTACCATAAACTTAACCCTAAACTTTACCGTAAACCTAACCCTAACCCTAGCCCTAACCCTTACCCTTAACTTAAACCTAACCCTAACCCTAAACCTTACCCTTACCCGAACGCTGACCCTAACCCGTACCCTAACCCTAACACATACCCTTACCCTAACCCTAACCATAACCCTAACCGTAACCCTAAACCTAACCCTAAACCTAACCCTAACCCTAACCCTAAACCTTACCCTAACCCTAAACTTATCCCCAACACTAAACCTAAACCTAACCCTAACCCTTACCCTTACCCTAACCCTAACACTAACCCTAACAGTAAACCAAACCCTAACCCTAACCCTTACACTAACCCTAACCTTAAACCTAACCCTAACCCTTACCCTTATCCTAGCCCTAACGCTAACCCTAAGCCTAACCCTAACACTAACCTTAACCCCAACCCATACCCTTACCCTAACCCTAACCCTAACCCTAACCTTAAACCTAACCCTAACCCTAACCTTAACCCTTACCCTTACCCTAACCCTAACCTTTACCCTAACCCTAACCCTAACTCTAACCCTAACCCTTACCCTTACCCTTACCATAACCCTAAACCTAAACCTAAACATAACCCTAACCTTAACCTTAACCGTAACCCTTAACCCTAACCCTAACCATAACCCTAACCCTAAACCTAACTCTAACTCTAACCCAAATCCTAACCCTAACCCTTAACCTAACCCTAACACTAACCCTAACACTAACCCTTACCCTTACCCTAACCCTAACCCTATTCCTAACCATAACCCTAAACCTTACCCTTACCCTAACCCTATCCCTAACCCTAACCCTTACCCTAACCTAACCATAACTCTAACCCTAACCCTTACCCTTACCCTTACCCTAACCCTAACCCTAACCCTTACCCTAACCGAACCCTAACCCTAACCCTAACCCTTACCATTACCCTTAACCTAACCCTAAACTTAACCCTAACCCTAAGCCTAACCCTTACCCTTACGGTAAAAAAAACCCTAACCCTAACACTAACACTAAAACTTACCCTTACCCTAAACATAACCCTAACCCTTACCCTAAACCTAATACTAACCCTAACCCTAACCCTTACCCTGACCTTAAACTTAACAGCAACACTAAACCTAACCCTAACCCTTACCCTTACCCTAACTCTAACCCTAACCCTTACCCTAACCCTAACCCTAACCCTAACACATACCCTACCCTAACCCTAACCCTAAACATAACCGTAAACCTAAACATAACGGTAAACCTAACCCTAACCGTAACCCTAACCCTTACCCTAACCCTTATCCTTACCTTAAACCCAACCCTAACCCTAACCCTTACCCTTATCATAAACCTACCCTAACTCTAACACTTACCCTTACCCTAAGCCCTACCCTAACCCTAACCCTAACCCTAGCCCATATCCTTATCCTAAAGCTAACACTAACCCTAACTTACCCTTACCCTAGCCCCGACCCTAACCCTAACCCTAGCCCTATACCTTAACCTAACCCTAACCGTAACCCTAAACCTAACCCTTACCCTTACCCTAACGCTAACCTTAATCCTTACCCTTACCCTAACCCTAAACCTAACTCTAACCGTAACCCTAAACCTTTCACTAAACCCAACGCTAACCCTAACCCTTACAATAATCCTAAACTTAACCCCAAGACTAAACGTAACCCTAATCCTAACTCTAACCCTTACCCTTACCCTAACCCTAAGCCAAAACCTAACCCTACCCCTAACCCTTACCCTAACCCTAACCCTAACCCTTACCCTTAACCTAACCCTAACCCTAACCCAAAGCCTAACACTAACCCTACCTTAACCCTGACCCTTACCCTTACCCTAACCCTACCCTAACCCTAACCTGAAAATTAACCCTAACCCTAACCCTTAGCCTTACCCTAACCCTAAACGTAAACCTTACCCTAACCCTAACCCGAACACTAACCATAACCCTTACCCTAACACTTACCCTAACACTAAACCCTAACCCTAAACCTAAACCTAACTCTAACCCTAACCCTAACCCTAACCCTTACCCTTACCCTTACCCTAACCCTAAACCTAACCCTAACCCTAACCCTTAACTTTACCCTAACGCTAACCCTAACCCTAACACTAAAACTTACCATTACCCTAAATATAATTCTAACCCTTACCCTAAACATAAACCTAAACCTAACCCTAACCCTTACCCTTACCTTAACCCTAATGCTAACCCTAACCCTTACCCTAACCCTAACCCTTACCCTTACCCTAACGCTAACCATAACCCTTACCCTAACCCTAACGCTAACCCTAACACATACCCTTACCCTAACCCTAACCGTTACCCTAAACCTAACCCTAAACCTAACCCTAAACCTAACCCTAACCCTTACCCTAACCCTAATCTTAACCCCAACACTAAACCTAACCCTAACCCTAACCCTAACCCTTACACTTACCCTAACCCAAACCCTAAACGTAACCCTAAACCTAACCCTAACCCTAACCCTTACACTAACCCTAACCCTAAACCTAACCCTAACCCTTACCCTTATCCTAGCCCTAAACCTAACCCTAAGCCTAACCCTAACACTAAACTTAACCCTAACCCTTACCCTTACCTTGACCCTAACCCTAACGCTAACCTTAAACCTTAGTCTAACCGTAACCGTAACACTTACCCTTACCCTAACCCTAACCCTAACCCTTACCATAACCCTAACCCTAAGTCTAACCCTAACCCTTACCCTTACCCTTACCCTAAACCTAAACCTAACCCTAACTCTAACCCTAACCCTTACCCTAAACCTAATCCTAACACTAACCCTTACCTTATCGTAACCCTAACCCTAACCCTAACACTTACCCTTACCCTAACCCCTACCTTAACCCTTACCCTAACCCTAACCTTAACCGTAACCGTAACCCTAACCCTAACCCTAAACTTAACCCTAATCCTAAACCTAACCTTTGCCCTTACCCTAACCCTAACCCTAAACCTAACCTTAACCCTTTCCCTTACCCTAAGCCTAACCCTAACCATAACCCTAACCCTAAACCTTACCATTAGCCTAAACCTAACGCTAACCCTTACCGTAAACCTAACCCTAACCCTAACCCTTACTGTAACCCTAACCTTTACCCTAACCCTAACCCTAAACCTAACCCTAACCATTACCCTTACCCTCACCCTAACCCTAACCTTAACCCTAACCCTAACCCTATCCTTAAACCTTATCCTTACCCTAACCCTAACCTTAACCCTAAACCTAACCCTAAGCTTACCCTTACTCTAACCCTAACCCTAACCCTTACCCTTACCCTAAACCTAACCCTAACCCTAACCCTAATCCTTACCCTTACCCTCACCCTAACCCTAACCTTAACCCTAACCCTAACCCTATCCTTAAACCTTATCCTTACCCTAACCCTAACCCTAATCCTAACCTAACCCTTTCCCTTACCCTTACCCTAACCCTAACCCTAAACCTAAACCTAACCCTAAACTTAACCTTAACCCTAACCCTAACCCTTACCCTTACTCTAACCCTAACTCTAACCCTAACCCTAACCCTACCCCTTAACCTAACCCTATCAATAACCCTAACCCTAACCCTTACTTTACCCTCACCCTAACCCTAAGCTTAACCCTAACCCTATCCCTATCCTTAACCCTTATCCTTACCCGAACCCTAACCCTAACGCTAACCTAACCCTTATCCTTACCCTAACAATAACCCTAACCCTAACCCTAAACCTAATCCTAACCCTAAACCTAAACCTTACCATTAACCTAACCCTAACCCTAAATCTAACCGTAACCCTTACCCTTACCCTAACCCTAACTCTAAATGTAACCCTAACCCTTACCCTTACCCTAAACCTAACCCTAACCCTAACCCTAATCATTACCTTTACCCTAACCATAACCCTAAACCTAAACCTAACCCTTACCCTTACCCTAACCCTAACCCTAACCCTTACCCTAACCCTAACCCTAACTCTAACCCTAACACTTACCCTTACCCTTACCCTAACCCTAAACCTAACCCTAACCCTAACCCTTACCCTTACCCTAAACCTAACCCTAACCTTAACCCTTACCCTTATCATAACCCTAACCGTAACCCTAACACTTATCCTTACCCTAACAACTACCGTAATCCTAACTCTAACCCTAAACCTTAACCTAACCCTAACCCTAACCCTTACCCTTACCCTAACCCTAACCATAACCCAAACCCTAACCAACACTAAAACTTACCCTTACCATAAACATAACCCTAAACCTTACACTAAACCTAACCCTAACCCCAACACTAACCCTTACCCTTACCTTAACCCTAACCCTAACCCTAACCCTTTCACTTACACTAACAATAAACCTAACCCTAAACCTAACCCTAACCCTAACCCTAACCCTAACCCTTACCCTAACCCTAACCCTAATCCTAATCCTAACCCTAAACCTTACCCTTACCCTAACCCTAACCCTAAACCTAAACCTAACCATAACCTTAACCTTAACCCTAACCCTTTCCCTTATTCTAACCCTAACCGTAACCCTAACCCTAAACCTAACCCTAACACTAACCTTAAACCCTAACCCTTACCCTAACCCTAAGCCTAACACTAACCATAACCATAACACTAACCCTAACCCTAAACCCTAACCCTAACCCTAACCCTAACCCTTACCCTTATCCTAAACCTAACCCTAACCCTAACACTTACCCTTACCCAAACCCCTACCCTAACCCTAACCCTAACCCTAACCCCTACCCTAAACCTAACCCTAACCCTAAACCTTAACCTAACCCTAAC
>JANJXV010000038.1:9147500-9200000 GCA_024803745.1 Megascapheus bottae
AACCCTTACCCTAACTCTAACACTAAACCTAACACAAACCCTTACTCTAACCCTAACCATAACCGTAACCCTAAACCTAACCCTAAACCTAACCCTAACCCTAACCTTAACCTTAACACTTACCCTAACCGTAAACCTAATCCTAACCCTAACCCTTACCCTAACCCTAACCCTAAACCTAAACCTAACCCTAAACTTAACCTTAACCCTAACCCTTACCCTTACTCAAACCCTAACCCTAACCCTAACCCTTAACCTAACACTAACACTAACCCTAAACCCTAACCCTAACCCTAACCCTTACCCTCACTATAACACTAACCCTAACCCTAACCACTAACCCCAACCCTAACCTTAACCCTAACCCTTACACGTATCCTAAACCTAACCCTAACCCTAACACTTACCCTTACCCTAAAACCTATCCTAAACCTAACCCTAACCCTAAACCTGACCCTTAACCTAACGCTAAACCTAAACCTTACCCTAACCCTAACCCTAAACCAAACACATACCCTAACTCTAACCCTAACCCTTACAATAATCCTAAACTTAACCCCAAGAATAAACCTAACCCTAACCCTAAATCTAAAAATTACCCTTACCCTAACTCTAACCCTAAACCTAACCCTAACCCTAACCCTAACCCTTACCCTAACCATAACCCTAACCCTTACCCTTACCCTAACCCTAACCCTAACCCAAAGCCTAATACTAACCCTACCATAACCCTGACACTTACCCTTACCCTAACCCTAACCCTAACCCTAACCCTAACCTGAAACCTAACCCTAACCCTAACACTTAGATTTACCCTATCTCTAACCGTAAACCTTACCCTAACCCTAACCCTAAGACTAACCCTAACCCTTACCCTAACCCTAACCCTAACCCTAAACCCTAACCCTAACCCTAAACCTAACTCTAACCCTAACCCTAACCCTAACCCCAACCCTAACCCTTACCCTAACCCTAACCCTAAACCTTACCCTAAACCTAACCCTATCCCTAACCTTAATCGTAACCCTAACCCTAACCCTAAACCTTAATCGTAACCCTAACCCTAACCCTAACCATAAAACTAATCCTTACCCTTACCCTAACCCTAAACTTAATCCTAACCCTAACCCTAACCCTTACACTTACCCTAACCGTAACCTTAACGCTAACCCTAACAATAAAACTTTCCCTTACCCTAAACATAACTCTAACCCTTACCCTAAACCTTACCTTAAGCCTAACCCTAACCCTTTCCGTAACCCTAAACCTAACCTTAAACCTAACCCTAACCCTAACCCTTACCCTAACCCTAACCCTAACCCTAATCCTAACCCTAACCCTTACCCTTTCCCTAACCCTAACCCTAAACCTAAACGTAACCCTAACCTTAACATTAAACCTAACCCTTTCCCTTACTCTAACCCTAACCCTAACCCAAACCCATAAACTAACCCTAACACTAACCATAAACCCTTACCCTTACCCTAACCCTAACCCTAACCCTAACACTAAAACTTTCCCTTACCCTAAACATAACCCTAAACCTTACCCTAACCCTAACCCCTAACCCTAACCCTAACCCTAAAACTAACCCTTACCCTTATCCAAAATCTAAACGTAACCCTAACACTTACCCTTACCCTAACCCATACCCAAACCCTAACCCTAACCCTAAACCTTAACCTAATCCTAACCCTAACCCTAACCCTTACCCTTACCCTAACGCTAACCCTAATCCTTACCCTAAACCTAACCCTAACCCTAACCCTAACACATACCCTTACCCTAAACCTAACCCTTACCCTAACCGTAACCCTAAACCTAACCCAAAACCTAATCCTAACCCTAACCCTAACCCTTACCCTAAACCTAAGCCTAATCCTAATCCTAATCCTAACCCTTACCCTTACCCTAACCCTAACCCTAAACCTAAACCTAACCCAAACCTTAACCTTAACCCTAACCCTTTCCCTTACTCTAACCCTAACCGTAACCCTAACCCTTAACCTAACCCTAACACTAACCCTAAACCCTAACCCTTACCCTAACCCTAACCCTAACCATAACCATAACTATAACACTAACCCTAACCCTAAGCCGTAACCCTAAACCTAACCCTAACCCTTACCCTTATCCTAAACCTAAACCTAACCCTAACACTTACCCTTACCCTAACCCCTACCCTAACCCTAACAATAACCCTAACCCCAACCCTAACCCTAACCCTAACCCTAACCTTAAACCTTAACCTAACCCTAACCTTCACGCTTACCCTTACCCTAACGCTAACCCTAAACCTTACCCTTACCCTAACCCTAACCCTAACACTAATCGTAACCCTAAAACTTACACTAACCCTTACCATAACCCTAACCCTAACCCTAACATATACCTTTACCATAACCCTAACCCTAACCCTAACCGTAACCCTAAACCTAACCCTAACCCTAACCCTAATCCTAACTTTAACCCTTACCCTTACCCTAACACTAACAATAAACCTAAACCTAAACCTAACCCTAACCTTAACCTTAACCCTAACCCTAACCCTAAACCTTACCCTTACCCTAAACCTAACCCTAAGCCATACCCTTACCGTAACCCTAACCCTAACCCTTACACTAACCTAACCATAACTCTAACCCTAACCCTTACCCTTACCATTACCCTAACCGTAAACCTAACCCTAACCCTAACCCTAACCCTAACCCTAACACTAAAACTTACCCTTACCCTAAACATAAACCTAACCCTTACCCTAAACCTAACCCTAACCCTTACCCTAAACCTAACCCTAGCCCTAACCCTAACCCTTACCCTTACCTTAACCCTAACACTAACCATAAAACTTACCCTTTCCCTAACGCTAACCCTAACCCTTACCCTAACTCTAACACTAAACCTAACACAAACCCTTACCCTAACCCTAACCATAACCGTAACCCTAAACCTAACCCTAAACATAAACCTAACCCTAATCTTAACCTTAACACTTACCCTAACCGTAAACCTAATCCTAACCCTAACCCTTACCCTTACCCTAACCCTAACCCTAAACCTAAACCTAACCCTAAACTTAACCTTAACCCTAACCCTTACCCTTACTCAAACCCTAACCCTAACCCTTACCCTCACTATAACACTAACCCTAACCCTAACCACTAACCCCAACCCTAACCTTAACCCTAACCCTTACCCTTATCCTAAACCTAACCCTAACCCTAACATTTACCCGTACCCTAAAACCTATCCTAAACCTAACCCTAACTCTAAACCTTAACCTAACGCTAACCCTAACCCTAAACCTGACCCTTAACCTAACGCTAAACCTAAACCTTACCCTAACCCTAACCCTAACCCTAACACATACCCTAACCATAACCCTAACCCTTACAATAATCCTAAACTTAACCCCAAGAATAAACCTAACCCTAATCCTAAATCTAACCCTTACCCTTACCCTAACTCTAACCCTAAACCTAACCCTAACCCTAACCCTAACCCTAACCCTTACCCTAACCATAACCCTAACCCTTACCCTTACCCTAACCCTAACCCTAACCCAAAGCCTAATACTAACCCTACCATAACCCTGACCCTTACCCTTACCCTAACCCTAACCCTAACCCTAACCCTAACCTAAGACCTAACCCTAACCCTAACACTTAGATTTACCCTATCACTAACCGTAAACCTTACCCTAACCCTAACCCTAACACTAAACCTAACCCTTACCCTAACCCTAACCCTAAACCTAAACCCTAACCCTAACCCTAAACCTAACTCTAACCGTAACCCTAACCCTAACCCCAACCCTAACCCTTGCCCTAACCCTAACCCTAAACCTTACCCTAAACCTAACCCTATCCCTAACCTTAATCGTAACCCTAACCCTAATCCTAAACCTTAATCGTAACCCTAACCCTAACCCTAACCATAAACCTAATCCTTACCCTTACCCTAACCCTAAAACTAAACTAACCTCTAATCCTAACCCAAACCCTAATCTCTAACCCTAACCCTAAACCTAACGTTAACCCTAACCCTTACCATTATCCTAACCCTAAACCTAACCCTAACACTAACCCTTTCCCTAACCCCTAACCTAACCCTAACCCTAACCTTAAACCTAACCCCTACCCTAACCCTAACCCTAACCCTAAACCTTAACCTAACCCTAACCCTAACCCTTATCCTTACCCTTACCCTAACCCTAAACTTAATCCTAACCCTAACCCTAACCCTTACACTTACCCTAACTGTAACCCTAACCCTAACCCTAACACTAAAACTTTCCCTTACCCTAAACATAACTCTAACCCTTACCCTAAACCTTACCCTAACCCTAACCCTAACACTAAAACTTTCCCTTACCCTAAACATAACCCTAACCCTTACCCTAAAGCTTACCTTAACCCTAACCCTAACCCTAAACCTTACCCTTACCCTAACACTAACCCTAACCCTTACCCTAACCCTAACCCTAACTCTAACCCTTACCCTAACCCTTACCCTTACCCAAACCCTAACCCTAAACCTAAACCTAACCCTAACCTTAACATTAACCCTAACCCCTTACCCTTACTCTAACCCTAACCCTAACCCTAACCCTTAACCTAACCCTAACACTAACCCTAACCCTAACCCTAAACCTTATCCTTACCCTAACTCTAACCCTAACCCTTACCCTAACCCTAACCCTAACCCTAACCCTAACGTTTACCCTTACCCTAACCCTAACCCTAACCCTTACCCTAACCTAACCATAACTCTAACCCTAACCCTTACCCTTACACTTACCCTAACCCTAAACCTAATGCAATCCTAACTGTGACCCTTACCCTTACGCTAACCCTAACCCTAACCCTAACACTATATCTTACCCTTACCCTAAACATTACCCTCACCGTAACCCTAACCCAAAGCCTAACACTAACCCTAACCCTTACCCTAACCTTAACCCTAACCCTAACCTTAACCCTTACCCTTACCCTAACGCTAATCCTAACCCTTACCCTAACCCTAACCCTAACCCTAACACATACCCTTACCCTAACCCTAACCCTAACCCTAACCGTAACCCTAAACTTAACCCTAAACCTAACCCTAACCCTAACCCTAACCCTAACCCTTGCCCTAACCCTAACCCTAATCCTAATACTAACACTTACCCTTACCCTAACCCTAACCCTAACCCAAAGCCTAACACTAACCCTACCAAAACCCTAAGCCTTACCCTTACCCTAACCCTAACCCTATTCCTAACCTGAAACCTAAACCTAACCCTAACACTTACCCTTACCCTTACTCTAACCCTAACACTTACCCTTACTCTAACCCTTAACCTAACTCTAACCGTAACCCTAACCTTAACCCTTTCCCTTACCATAACCCAATTCCTAACCCTAACCCTAAACCGTATCCTTTCCCTAAACCTAACCCTAACCCTTACCATAAACCTAACCCTAACCCTAAACCTAACCGTAACCCTAACCCTTATCCTAACCCTAACCCAACCTTACACTAACCCTTACCCTTACCCTCACCATTACCTAACCTTAACCCTAACCCAAACCCTAACCTCTAACCCTAACCCTAACCCTAACGTTAACCCTAACCCTTATCCTTATCCTAACCCTAACCCTAACCCTACCACTTACCCTTACCCTAACCCCTACCCTAACACTTACCCTAACCCTAAATTTTAACCTTACCCTAACGCTAACCCTTACCCTTACCCTAACCCTAAACCTAACCCTAACCCTAACCCTAACCTTACCCTAATGCTAACCCTAACCCTTATCCTAAACCTAACCCTAACCTAACCCTAAACTTAACCCTAACCCTTACTCTAAACCTAACCCTAACCCTAACCCTAACCCTTACCCTTACCCTCACCCTAACCCTAACTTTAACCCTAAACCTAACCGTATCCTTAACCCTTACCCTTACCCTAAAGCTAACCCTAACCCTAAACCTAACCATGACCCTTACCCTTACCCTAACCCTAACCCTAACCCTAACCCTTACTCTTACCCTAACCCTAACCCTAACCCTTACCCTTACCCTAACCCTAACCTCACCCTTACCCTAACCCTAACCCTAACTCTAACCCTAACCCTAACCCTAACACATACCCTTAACTAACCCTAATCCTAACCCTAAACTTAACCCTTTACCTTACCCTAACCCTAACCCTAGCCCTTACCCTAACCCTAACCCTAAACCTTACCCTACAACTAACCATAACCGTAACCCTAACCCTTACCCTAACCCTAACCCTAAATCTAACCCTAACCCTTACCTTTACCCTCACCCTAACCCTAACCTTAACCCTAAAGCTAACCCTAAACTTAACCCTTTACCTTACCCTAACCCTAAACTTAGCCCTTACCCTAACCCGAAACCTAAACCTTACCCTTAACCTAACCCTAACCCTAAATCTAACACTAACCCTTACCCTTACCCTAACCCTAACCCTAACCCTAAACCTAACCCGAACCCTAAACGTAACCCTAACCCTTACCCTTACCCTAAACCTAAACATAACCCTAACCCTAACCCTTACTCTTACCCTAACCTTAACCCTAACCCTAATCCTAAACCTTACCCTTACCCTAACCCTAACCCTAACCCTTACCCTAACCCTAACCTTTACTCTAACCATAACACTGACCCTAACCCTAACCCAAACCCTTAATCTAACCATAACACTAACCCTAAACCCTAGCCCTTACCCTAACCCTAACCCTAACCCTAACCATAACCATAACACTAACCCTAACACTAACCCCTAACCCTAACCCTAACCTTAACCCTAACCCTTACCCTTATCCTAAACCTAACCCTAACCCTAACACTTACCCTTACCCTAACCCCTATCCTAACCCTAACCCTAACCCTAAACCTTAACCTAACCCTAACCCTAACAATCACCCTAACCCTTACCCTAATGCTAACACTAACCCTTACCCTAACCCTAACTCTAACCCTAACACATACCCTTACCCTAACCCTAACTCTTACCCTAACCGTAACCCTAAACCTAACCCTAAACCTAACCCTAACCCTAACTCTTACCCTTACTCTTACCCTAACCCTAACCCTAATCCTAATCCTAACCCTAATCCTTACATTTACACTTACCCTAACCCTAACCCTAACCCTAACCCTAACGTTTACCCTTACCCTAACCCTAACCCTAACCCTTACCCTAACCTAACCATAACTCTAACCCTAACCCTTACCCTTACACTTACCCTAACCCTAAACCTAATGCAATCCTAACTGTGACCCTTACCCTTACGCTAACCCTAACCCTAACCCTAACACTATATCTTACCCTTACCCTAAACATTACCCTCACCGTAACCCTAACCCAAAGCCTAACACTAACCCTAACCCTTACCCTAACCTTAACCCTAACCCTAACCTTAACCCTTACCCTTACCCTAACGCTAATCCTAACCCTTACCCTAACCCTAACCCTAACCCTAACACATACCCTTACCCTAACCCTAACCCTAACCCTAACCGTAACCCTAAACTTAACCCTAAACCTAACCCTAACCCTAACCCTAACCCTAACCCTTGCCCTAACCCTAACCCTAATCCTAATACTAACACTTACCCTTACCCTAACCCTAACCCTAACCCAAAGCCTAACACTAACCCTACCAAAACCCTAAGCCTTACCCTTACCCTAACCCTAACCCTATTCCTAACCTGAAACCTAAACCTAACCCTAACACTTACCCTTACCCTTACTCTAACCCTAACACTTACCCTTACTCTAACCCTTAACCTAACTCTAACCGTAACCCTAACCTTAACCCTTTCCCTTACCATAACCCAATTCCTAACCCTAACCCTAAACCGTATCCTTTCCCTAAACCTAACCCTAACCCTTACCATAAACCTAACCCTAACCCTAAACCTAACCGTAACCCTAACCCTTATCCTAACCCTAACCCAACCTTACACTAACCCTTACCCTTACCCTCACCATTACCTAACCTTAACCCTAACCCAAACCCTAACCTCTAACCCTAACCCTAACCCTAACGTTAACCCTAACCCTTATCCTTATCCTAACCCTAACCCTAACCCTACCACTTACCCTTACCCTAACCCCTACCCTAACACTTACCCTAACCCTAAATTTTAACCTTACCCTAACGCTAACCCTTACCCTTACCCTAACCCTAAACCTAACCCTAACCCTAACCCTAACCTTACCCTAATGCTAACCCTAACCCTTATCCTAAACCTAACCCTAACCTAACCCTAAACTTAACCCTAACCCTTACTCTAAACCTAACCCTAACCCTAACCCTAACCCTTACCCTTACCCTCACCCTAACCCTAACTTTAACCCTAAACCTAACCGTATCCTTAACCCTTACCCTTACCCTAAAGCTAACCCTAACCCTAAACCTAACCATGACCCTTACCCTTACCCTAACCCTAACCCTAACCCTAACCCTTACTCTTACCCTAACCCTAACCCTAACCCTTACCCTTACCCTAACCCTAACCTCACCCTTACCCTAACCCTAACCCTAACTCTAACCCTAACCCTAACCCTAACACATACCCTTAACTAACCCTAATCCTAACCCTAAACTTAACCCTTTACCTTACCCTAACCCTAACCCTAGCCCTTACCCTAACCCTAACCCTAAACCTTACCCTACAACTAACCATAACCGTAACCCTAACCCTTACCCTAACCCTAACCCTAAATCTAACCCTAACCCTTACCTTTACCCTCACCCTAACCCTAACCTTAACCCTAAAGCTAACCCTAAACTTAACCCTTTACCTTACCCTAACCCTAAACTTAGCCCTTACCCTAACCCGAAACCTAAACCTTACCCTTAACCTAACCCTAACCCTAAATCTAACACTAACCCTTACCCTTACCCTAACCCTAACCCTAACCCTAAACCTAACCCGAACCCTAAACGTAACCCTAACCCTTACCCTTACCCTAAACCTAAACATAACCCTAACCCTAACCCTTACTCTTACCCTAACCTTAACCCTAACCCTAATCCTAAACCTTACCCTTACCCTAACCCTAACCCTAACCCTTACCCTAACCCTAACCTTTACTCTAACCATAACACTGACCCTAACCCTAACCCAAACCCTTAATCTAACCATAACACTAACCCTAAACCCTAGCCCTTACCCTAACCCTAACCCTAACCCTAACCATAACCATAACACTAACCCTAACACTAACCCCTAACCCTAACCCTAACCTTAACCCTAACCCTTACCCTTATCCTAAACCTAACCCTAACCCTAACACTTACCCTTACCCTAACCCCTATCCTAACCCTAACCCTAACCCTAAACCTTAACCTAACCCTAACCCTAACAATCACCCTAACCCTTACCCTAATGCTAACACTAACCCTTACCCTAACCCTAACTCTAACCCTAACACATACCCTTACCCTAACCCTAACTCTTACCCTAACCGTAACCCTAAACCTAACCCTAAACCTAACCCTAACCCTAACTCTTACCCTTACTCTTACCCTAACCCTAACCCTAATCCTAATCCTAACCCTAATCCTTACATTTACACTTACCCTAACCCTAACCCTAAACCTAAACCTAAACCTAACCTTAACCTTAACCCTAACCCTTTCCCTTACTCTAACCCTAACCGTAACCCTAACCCTTACCCTATCCCTAACACTAACCCTAAACCCTAACCCTTACCCTTACCCTAACCCTAACCATAACCATAACCATAACCATAACACTAACCCTAACCCTAACCCCTAACCCTAAACCTAACCCTAACCCTAACCCTTACCCTTATCCTAAACCTAACCCTAACCCTAACACTTACCCTTACCCTAACCCCTACCCTAACGCTAACCCTAACCCTACACTTTAACCTAACCCTAACCCTAAACTTCACGATTACCCTTACCCTAACGCTAACCCTAACCCTTACCCTAACCCTAACCCTAACCCTAACACATACCCTTACCCTAACCCTAACCGTAACACTAATCGTAACCCTAAAACTTACACTAAACCCAACTCTAACCCTAACACTTACAGTAATCCTAAACTTAACCCCAAGACTAAACCTAACCATAAACCTAACTCTAACCCATACCCTTACCCTAACCCTAACCCTAAACCTAACCCTAACCCTAACCCTAACCCTTACCCTAACCCTAACCCTAACCCTTACCCTTACCCTAAACCTAACCCTAATCCAAAGCCTAACACTAACCCTACCTTAACCCTGACCCTTACCCTTACCCTAACCCTAACTCTAACCCTAACCTGAAACCTAACCCTAACCCTAACCCTTAGCCTTACCCTAACACTAACGGTAAACCTTACCCTAAATCTAACCCTAAACCCTAACCCTAATCCTACACCTAACTGTAAACCTAACCCTAACCCTAAACCCAACCCAACCCCTTACCCTAACCCTAACCTTCAACCTTACCCTAAAACTAACCCTATCCCTAATCTTAACCGTAACCCTAAACCTAACCCTAACCCTAACCTTTACCCTAACCCTAACACTAACAGTTGCCCTTACCCTACCCCTAATCCTAAACATATCCCTAAACTTAATCGTAACCCCAACCCTAAACCTAATCCTTACCCTTACCCTAACCCTAAACCTAAACCTAACCTCTAACCCTAACCCAAACCCTAACGTCTAACCCTAACCGAAACCCTAACGTTAACCATAAACTTTACCCTTATCCTAACACTAACCCTAACCCTAACACTTACCCTTACCCTAACCCCTACCCAACCCTTACCCTAACCTAACCCTTACCCTTACCCTAACCCCAACCCTTACCTTTACCCTAACCTAAAACTAACCCAACCCTAACCCTAACCTTAAACCTTTCCCTTACCCTAAACCTGACCCTAACCCTAAACCTTACCCTTACCCTAAAACTAACAATAACCCTTACCCTAAACCTAACCCTAACCCTAACCCTAACGGTAACCCTAACCCTTACCCTAACTCTAACCCTAAACCTTACCCTAACCCTAACCCTTACCCTCACCCTAACCCTGACCTTAACCCTAACCCCAAACCTAACCTATAATCCTAACCCTAACCCTAACCTTAACCCTAACCCTTACACTTATCCTAACCCTAACCCTAACCCTAACACTTACCCTTACCCTAACCCCTACCCTAACCATTACCCTAACCCTAACCCTTAACCTTACCCTAACCCTAACCCTTATACTTACCCTAACCCTTAACCTAACTCTAAGCCTAACCCTAAACTTAACCCTTTCCCTTACCCTAACCCTAACCCTTACCCTAAACCTAACCCTAACCCTAACCCTAACCGTAACCCTAACCCTTACCCTAAACATAAGCCTAAACCTAACCCTAACCCTTACCCTTACTCACACCGTAATCCTAACCTTAACCCTAACACTAACCCTATCCTTAATCCTTATCCTTACCCTAAACCTAACCCTAACCCTAAACCTAACCCTAACCCTTACCCTTACCCTAACCCTAACCCTAACCCTAACATTAACCCTAACCCTTACCCTAACTCTAACCCTAACCCTAACCCTAACGCTAACCTAACCCTTATCCTTACACTAACCCTAACCCTAACCCTTACCCTTACCCTAAACCAAACCCTAACCCTAACCCTTACCCTTATCGTAACCCTAACCCTAACCCTAACACTTACCCTTACCCTAACCCCTACCCTAACCCTAACCCTAACCCTAAATCTTAACCTAACCCTAACCCTAACCCTAACCCTTACCCTTACCCTTAACCTAACCCTAAACTTAACCCTAACCCTGAGCCTAACCCTTACCCTTACGCTAAACAAAACCCTAACCCTAACCCTAACACAGAAACTTACCCTTACTCTAAACATAACCCTACCTCTTACCCTAAACCTAACCCTAATCCTAACCCTAAACCTTACCCTTACTTTAACCCTAACCTTAAGCCTAACCCTTATCCTTTCCCTAACGCTAACCCTAACCCTTACCCTAACCATAACCCTAACCCTAACACATACCCTTACCCTAACCCTAACCCTACCCCTAACCGTAACCCTAAACCTAACCCTAAACCTAACCCTAACCCTAACCTTAACCCTAACCCTTACCCTAACCCTAACTCTAATCCTAACCCTAACACTTACCCTTACCCTAACCCTAACCCTAAACCTAAACATAACCCTAACCTTAACCTTAACTGTAACCCTTAACCCTAACCCTAACCATAACCCTAACCCTAAACCTAACTCTAACTCTAACCCAAATCCTAACCCTAACCCTTAACATAACCCTAACACTAACCCTAACACTAACCCTTACCCTTACCCTAACCCTAACCCTATTCCTAACCATAACCCTAAACCTTACCCTTACCCTAACCCTAACCCTAACCCTAACCCTTACCCTAACCTAACCATAACTCTAACCCTAACCCTTACCCTTACCCTTACCCTAACCCTAACCCTAACCCTTACCCTAACCGAACCCTAACCCTAACCCTAACCCTTACCATTACCCTTAACCTAACCCTAAACTTAACCCTAACCCTAAGCCTAACCCTTACCCTTACGGTAAACAAAACCCTAACCCTAACACTAACACTAAAACTTACCCTTACCCTAAACATAACCCTAACCCTTACCCTAAACCTAATACTAACCCTAACCCTAACCCTTAACCTTACCTTAACCGTAACCCTAACCGTAATCCTTACCCTTAATCTAACGCTAACCCTAACCCTTGCCCTAACCCTAACCCTAACACATACACTTACCCTAACCCTAACCCTAACCCTAACCGCAACCCTTAACCTAACCCTAAACCTAACCCTAACCCTAACCCTAACCCTTACACTGACCTTAAACTTAACAGCAACACTAAACCTAACCCTAACCCTTACCCTTACCCTAACTCTAACCCTAACCCTTACCCTAACCCTAAGCCTAACCCTAACACATACCCTACCCTAACCCTAACCCTAAACATAACCGTAAACCTAAACATAACGGTAAACCTAACCCTAACCCTAACCCTAACCCTTACCCTAACCCTTATCCTTACCTTAAACCCAACCCTAACCCTAACCCTTACCCTTATCATAAACCTACCCTAACTCTAACACTTACCCTTACTCTAAGCCCTACCCTAACCCTAACCCTAACCCTAGCCCATATCCTTATCCTAAAGCTAACACTAACCCTAACTTACCCTTACCCTAACCCCGACCCTAACCCTAACCCTAGCCCTATACCTTAACCTAACCCTAACCGTAACCCTAAACCTAACCCTTACCCTTACCCTAACGCTAACCTTAATCCTTACCCTTACCCTAACCCTAAACCTAACTCTAACCGTAACCCTAAACCTTTCACTAAACCCAACGCTAACCCTAACCCTTACAATAATCCTAAACTTAACCCCAAGACTAAACGTAACCCTAATCCTAACTCTAACCCTTACCCTTACCCTAACCCTAAGCCAAAACCTAACCCTACCCCTAACCCTTACCCTAACCCTAACCCTAACCCTTACCCTTAACCTAACCCTAACCCTAACCCAAAGCCTAACACTAACCCTACCTTAACCCTGACCCTTACCCTTACCCTAACCCTACCCTAACCCTAACCTGAAAATTAACCCTAACCCTAACCCTTAGCCTTACCCTAAACCTAACCCTAGCACTAACCATAACCCTTACCCTAACACTTACCCTAACACTAAACCCTAACCCTAAACCTAAACCTAACTCTAACCCTAACCCTAACCCTAACCCTTACCCTTACCCTTACCCTAACCCTAAACCTAACCCTAACCCTAACCCTTACCTTTACCCTAACGCTAACCCTAACCCTAACACTAAAACTTACCATTACCCTAAATATAATTCTAACCCTTACCCTAAACATAAACCTAAACCTAACCCTAACCCTTACCCTTACCTTAACCCTAATGCTAACCCTAAACCTTACCCTAACCCTAACCCTTACCCTTACCCTAACGCTAACCATAACCCTTACCCTAACCCTAACGCTAACCCTAACACATACCCTTACCCTAACCCTAACCGTTACCCTAAACCTAACCCTAAACCTAACCCTAAACCTAACCCTAACCCTTACCCTAACCCTAATCTTAACCCCAACACTAAACCTAACCCTAACCCTAACCCTAACCCTTACACTTACCCTAACCCAAACCCTAAACGTAACCCTAAACCTAACCCTAACCCTAACCCTTACACTAACCCTAACCCTAAACCTAACCCTAACCCTTACCCTTATCCTAGCCCTAACCCTAACCCTAAGCCTAACCCTAACACTAAACTTAACCCTAACCCTTACCCTTACCTTAACCCTAACCCTAACGCTAACCTTAAACCTTAGTCTAACCGTAACCGTAACACTTACCCTTACCCTAACCCTAACCCTAACCCTTACCATAAACCTAAACCTAAGTCTAACCCTAACCCTTACCCTTACCCTTACCCTAACCCTAAACCTAACCCTAACTCTAACCCTAACCCTTACCCTAAACCTAATCCTAACACTAACCCTTACCTTATCGTAACCCTAACCCTAACCCTAACACTTACCCTTACCCTAACCCCTACCTTAACCCTTACCCTAACCCTAACCTTAACCGTAACCGTAACCCTAACCCTAACCCTAAACTTAACCCTAATCCTAAACCTAACCCTTGCCCTTACCCTAACCCTAACCCTAAACCTAACCTTAACCCTTTCCCTTACCATAAGCCTAACCCTAACCATAACCCTAACCCTAAACCTTACCATTAGCCTAAACCTAACGCTAACCCTTACCGTAAACCTAACCCTAACCCTAACCCTTACTGTAACCCTAACCTTTACCCTAACCCTAACCCTAAACCTAACCCTAACCCTTACCCTTACCCTCACCCTAACTCTAACCTTAACCCTAACCCTTACCCTATCCTTAAACCTTATCCTTACCCTAACCCTAACCTTAACCCTAAACCTAACCCTAAGCTTACCCTTACTCTAACCCTAACCCTAACCCTTACCCTTACCCTAAACCTAACCCTAACCCTAACCCTAATCCTTACCCTTAACCTCACCCTAACCCTAACCTTAACCCTAACCCTAACCCTATCCTTAAACCTTATCCTTACCCTAACCCTAACCGTAACCCTAACTCTTACCCTAACCCTAACCCTAACTCTAACCATAACCCTTACCCTTAACCTTACCCTAACCCTAAACCTAACCCTAACCCTAACCCTTACTCTTACCCTAAACCTAACCTAACCCTAACCCTTACACTTATCGTAACCCTAACCCTAACCCTAACACTTACCCTTACCATAAACCCTACCCTAACCCTAACTCTAACCCTAAACATTAACCTAACCCTAACCCTAACCCTAATCCTTAACCTTACCCTTAACCTAACCCTAAACCTAAACCTAACCCTAACCCTTACCCTTATCCTAACCCTAACACTAACACCAAAACTTACCCTTACCCTAAACAAACCCTAACCAATAACTTAAACCTAACCCTAACCCTAACCCTAACCCTTACGCTTACCTTAAACCTAACCCTAACCCTAACTCTTACCCTTACCCTAACGCTAACCCTAACCCTTACCCTAACCCTTACCCTAACCCTAACACATACCCTTACCCTAACCCTAACCCTAACCCTAACCGTAACCCTAAACCTAACTCTAAACCTAACCCTAACCCTAACCCTAAACATTACCCTAACCCTAAATTTAACCCCAACACTAAACCTAACACTAACACTAACCCTAACCCTTACCCTTACCCTAACCCTAACCCTAAACCTAACCCTAGCCCTTAACCTTATCCTAGCCCTAACCCTAACCCCAAGCCTAACCCTAACACTAACCTTAACCCTAAACTCAACACATACCCTTACCCTAACCCTAACCCTAAACCTAACCCTAAACCTAACCCTAACCCTAACCCTTACACTAACCCTAAACCTAAACCTAACCCTAAACCTTACCCTTATCCTAGCCCTAAACCTAACCCTAACCTTAAACCTAACCCTAACCCTAAACCTAACCGTACCCTTACCCTAACCCTAACCCTGGCCCTTACCCTAACCCTAAACCTAACTCTAACCCTAACCCTTACCCTTACCCTTACCCTAACCCTAAACCTAACACTAACCCTAACCCTAACTCTTACCCTTACCCTAACCCTAATCCTAACCCTAACCCTTACCCTTATCGTAACCGTAACCCTAACCCTAACACTTACCCTTAACATAACCCCTACCCTAACCCACACCCTAACCCTAAACCTTAACCTAACCCTAACCTAACCCTAGCCCTTACCCTTACCCTTACCCTAACCCTAATCCTAACCCTACCCCTAACCCTGACCCTTACCCTTACCCTAACCCTAACCCTAACCCTAACGCTAAAACATACCTTTACACTAAACATAACCCTAAACCTTACCCTAAACCTAACCCTAACCCTAACCCTAACCTTTACCCTTACCTTAAGCCTAACCCTAAACCTAACCCTTACCCTAACCCTAACCCTAACCCTAACACATACCGTTACTCTAAACCTAACCCTAAACCTAACCTAACCCTAACCCGAACCCTTACCCTAACCCTAACCCTAAATCTTAACCTAACCCTAACCCTAACCCTAACCCTTACCCTTACCCTTAACCTAACCCTAAACTTAACCCTAACCCTGAGCCTAACCCTTACCCTTACGCTAAACAAAACCCTAACCCTAACCCTAACACTGAAACTTACCCTTACTCTAAACATAACCCTACCTCTTACCCTAAACCTAACCCTAATCCTAACCCTAAACCTTACCCTTACTTTAACCCTAACCTTAAGCCTAACCCTTATCCTTTCCCTAACGCTAACCCTAACCCTTACCCTAACCATAACCCTAACCCTAACACATACCCTTACCCTAACCCTAACCCTACCCCTAACCGTAACCCTAAACCTAACCCTAAACCTAACCCTTACCCTAACCCTAACCCTAACCCTAACACATACCGTTACTCTAAACCTAACCCTAAACCTAACCTAACCCTAACCCGAACCCTTACCCTAACCCTAACCCTAAACCTAACCCTAAAACTAACCCTAACCCTAACCCTTACCCTAACCCTAACCCTAAACCTAAGCCTAACCCTTACCATTATCCTATCCCTAACCCTAACCCTAAGCCTAACCCTCACACTAAACTTAACCCTAACCCTAACCCTTACCCTAACCCTAACCCTAACCTTAAACCTAACATTAACCCTAACCCTAACTCTAACCCTAACCCTTAACTTTACCCTTACCCTAACCCTAAACCTAACCCTAACCCTACCGTAAACCTTACCCTTACCCTAACCCTAACCCTAACCTAACCCTTACGCTTATCATAACCCAAACCCTAACCCTAACACTTACCCTAACCCGTACCCTAACCCTAACACTAACCCTAAACCCTAACCTAACCCTAACCCTAACCCTTACCCTTACCGTTACACTAACCCTAAATTTAACCCTAACCCTAACCCTAAACCTTACTCTTACCCTAAACCTAACCCTAACCCTAACACTTAAACTTAACCTTACCCTAAACATAACCCTAACCCTTAACCTAAACCTAACCCTAACCCTAACCCTAACCCTTACACTTACCCTAACCGTAACCCTAACCCTAAACTTAAACCTTACCCTTACCCTAACCCTAACCTTAACCCTTACCCTAAACCTAACCCTAACTCTAAACCTAACCCTTAGCCTTACCGTTACACTAACCCTAAACCTAACCCTAACCCTAACCCTAACCCTAACACTTACCCTAACCCTAAACCTAACTTCTAACCTAACCCTTAACCTAACCCTAACCCTAAACCTAACCCGAACCCTTAACCTAACCCTAACCCTAACCCTAACCCGAACCCTTACCCTTACCCTTACCTTAACCCTAACGCTAACCCTAACCGTTATCCTAACCTTAACCCTAATCATAACCCTAACCCTTACACTTACCCTAACCCTAACCCTAAACGTTACCCTAACCCTAACCCTAAATCTAACCCTAACCCTTACCCTATCCCTAACCCTAAATCTAACCGTTACCGTAAACCTAACCCTAAATCTAACCTCTAACCCTAACCCTTAACCTAAACCTAACCCTAACCCTAACCCTTACCCTTAAACAAACCTAAACCTAACTCTAACCCTAACCCTAACCCTAACCCTTACCCTAACCCTACACCTAACCTCTAACCTAACCCTTAACCTAACACTAGCCCTAACCCTAACCCTAACCCTTACCCTAACCCTAAGCCTAAACCTAACCCTATCCCTTACCCTTACCCTAGCCCTAACCCTAAACCTAAGCCTAACCCTAACCCTAAACTTAACCCTAACCCTTACGATTACCCTAACCCTAACCCTAACCCTTACATTAACCCTAACCCTAAACCCAACCCTAACCCTAACCCTAACCCTCACCTTACCCTAAACCTTACACTTACCCTAAACCTAACCCAAACCCTTACCCTAAACCTAAGCCTAACCCTAACCCTTACCCTAACCTTAACCCTAACACTAACCCTAACCCTTATCCTAACCCTAACCCTAATCATAACCCTAACCCTTACCCTTACCCTTACCCTAACCCTAAACCTAACCCTAACCCTAACCCTACATCTAACCCTAACACTTACCCTAAACCTAACCCTAATCCTAAACCTAACCCTTACCCTTACCCTAAACTTAACCCTAAACCTAACCCTAACCTTAACCTTATCCCTAACCCTTACCCTTACTCTAACCCTAACCCTAACCCTAACCCTTAACCTATCCCTAACACTAACCCTAAACCCTAACACTTACCCTAACCCTAACCCTAAGAGGTAACCCTAACCATAACCCTAACCCTATCCCTAACCCCAAAACCTAACCCTAAACCTAACCCTTACCCTTATCCTTGCCCTAACACTTACCCTTACCCTAACTTCTACCCTAACCCTAACCCTAAACCTTAACCTAACCCAAACCCTAACACTAACCTTTACCCTTACCCTAACCCTAAGCCTAAGCCTAACCCTTACCCTTACCCTAACCCTAACTCTAACATCAAAACTTTCCCTTAAGCTAAACATAACCCTAACCCTTACCCTAAACCTAATCCTAACCCTAACCCTAACCCTAACCCTTACCCTTACCTTAACCCTAACCCTAACCCTAACCCTTACCCTTACCCTAACGCTAACCCTAACCCTTACCCTAACCCTAACCCTAACCCTAACACATACACTTACCCTAACCCTAACCCTAACCCTAACCCTAAACCTTAACCTAACCCTAACCATAACACTAACCCTTACACTTACCTTAACCCTAAACCTAACCCTAACCCTTACCATTACCCTAACCCTAACCCTAACTCTAACACTAAAACTTACCCTTACGCTAAACATAACCCTAACACTTACCCTAAACCTAACCCTAAACTTAACCTTATCCCTAACTCTTACCCTTACTCTAACCCTAACCCTAACCCTTAACCTAACCCTAACACTAACCCTAAATCCTAACACTTAGCCTAACCATAACCCTAACACTAACCATAACCCCTAACCCTAACCCTAACCCTAAACCTAACCCTTACTCTTATCCTAACCCTAACAGTTACCCTTACCCTAACACCTACCCTAACCCTAACCCTAACCCATAACCTTAACCTAACCCTAACCCTAACCCTAACCCTAACCCTTAACCTAACCCTAACACTAACCCTAAACCCTAACACTTACCCTAAACCTAACCCTAACCCTACAGCTAACCATAACCATAACCCTAACACTAACCATAACCCCTAACCGTAACCCTAACCCTAACCCTAACCCTTACCCTTATCTTAACCCTAACACTTCCCCTTACCCTAACCCCTATCCTAAACCTAACCCTAACCCAAAACCTTAACCTAACCCTAACCCTAACACTAACCCTTACCCTTACCCTAACCCTACACCTAAGCCTAACCCTAACCCTAACCCTTAAACTAACCCTAAAATTAACCCCAACACTAAACCTAACCCTAACCCTAACCCTAACCCTTACCCTAACCCTAACCCTAAAGCTAACCCTAACCCTTACCCTTATCCTAGCCCTAACCCTAACCCTAAACCTAACCCTAACTCTAACCTTAACCCTAACCCTTACCCTTACCCTAATCCTAACCCTAACGCTAACCTTAAACCTAAACCTAACCCTAAACCTAACCCTTACCCTAACCCTAACCCTAACCCCTACCCTAACCCTAACACTAACCATAACCCCTAACCCTAACCCTTAACCTAACTCTAACCCTAACCCTAACCCTAACCCTAACCTTTACCCTAACCATAAACCTAACCCTCACCCTAACCCTAACCCTAACCCTTACCCTTACCCTAATGCTAACCCTAACCCTTACCCTAACCCTAACCCTAACCCTAACACATACACTTACCCTAACCCTAACCCTAAACCTAACACTAACCCTAACCCTAACCCTAACACTATCCCTAAACCTAACCCTTACCCTTACCATAACCCTAATCCTAAACCTAACCCTAACCCTAACCTCTAACCCTAGCCTAACCCTAACCCTAATCCTTACACTTATCCTAAACCTAACCCTAAGCCTAACCCTAACCTTAAGCCTAACCCTAACACATACCCTTACCGTAAGCCTAACCCTAACCATAATCCTAACCCTAACCCTAACCCCTAACCCTAACCCTAACCCTAACATAAACCTAACCCTTACGCTAAACCTAACGCTAACCCTAACCCTAAACCTTACCCTTACCTTAACCCTAACCCTAACCATAACCCTTACCCTTACCCTAATTCTAACCCTAACCCTTACCCTAACCCTAACCCTAACCCTAACACATACCCTTACCATAACCCTAACCCTAATCCTAACCCAAACCCTAAACCTTACACTAAACCTAACCCTAACCCTAACCCTTACAATAATCCAAAATTAACCCCAACACTAAACCTAACCCTAACCCTAACCCTAGCACATAACCTTACCCTAACCCTAACCATAACCCTAACCCTAACCCTAACCCTAACCCTTACCCTAACCCTAACCCTAATCCTAACCCTTACCCTTACCCTTACCCCAACCCTAACCCGAACCCAAAGCCTAACACTAACCCCACCTTAACCGTGACTCTTACTCTTACCCTAAACCTAACCCTAATCCTTACCCTAACCCTAAACCTAACCCTAATCCTTACCCTTTCCCTAACCCTAAACCTAACCCTTACCCTAAACCTAACTCTAACCCTAACCCTTACCCTAAACCTAACCCTAACCCTAAACCTAATCCTAACCCCATCCCTAACCCTAACACTTACCCTAACCCTAACCCTAATCCTATCCCTAACCCTTACCCTTACCCTAACCCTAAACCTAACCCTTACCCTAAACCTAACCCCAACCCTAACACTTACCCTTACCCTAACACTAACCCTAACTCTAACCCTAAACCTTACCCTAACCCTAACCCAAACACTAACCCTAACACAAATCCTAACCCTAACCCTTACCCTAAACCTAACCCTAACCCTAACCATAAACCTTACCCTAATGCTAACGCTAACCCTCCCATAACACCTAACCCTAACACTTACCCTTATCGTAGCCCTAACCCTAACCCTAAGCCTAACCCTAACACTAACCTTAACCCTAACCATTACCCTTACCTAACCCTAACCCTAACCATAAACTTAAACCTAACCCTAACCCTAACCCTAACCTTACCCTTACCCTAACCCTTACCCTAGCCCTAAACCTAACCCTTAACCTTTCCCTTACCCTAAACCTAAACCTAAATCTAACCCTAACCCTAACCCTAAAACTAACCCAAAACTTAACCCTAACCCTAACCCTAACCCTTACCCTTAACCTAACCCTAACCCTAAAGCTAACACGAACCCTAACCCTAACCCTAACCATTACCCTTACCCTAACCCTAACCCTAAACCTCAACCTAACCCTAAAACTATACTTAACCCTTACGCTAACCCTAACCATAATCCTAATCCTAACCCTAACCCTTACCCTTAAACTAACCCTAACCCTAACCCTAACCCTAACCCTAACCCTAAACCTAACCCTAAACCTAACCCTAACCCTAACACTTTACCTAACCCTAACCTTAACCCAAACACTAAACCTTACCCTAAAGCTAACCCTAACCCTTACCCTAACCCTAACCCTTACCCTTACCCTAACCCTAACCCTAAACCTAACCCTAACCCTAACCCTAACCCTAAACCTAACCCTTACCCTAACCCTAACCCTAGTCCTAACCCTAAACCTTACCCTTACCCTAACCCTAACCCTATCCCTAAAACTAATCCTAACCTTTACCTTAACCCTAACCCTAACCCTAACCTGAAACCTAACCCTAACCCTATCCCTAACGTTTAGCCTTACCCTAAACCTAACCGTAAACCTTACACTAACCCTAACCCTAACACTAACCCTAAACCTTACTCTAACCTTAACCCTAACCCCAACCCCTAATCCTAACCCTAAACCTAACTCCAACCATAAACCTACCCTAACCCCAACCCTAACCCTTACCCTAACCCTAACACTAACTCTTACCATAACCCTAACCCTAACTCTAACCTTAACCGTAACCCTAACATTAACCCTAACCCTAACCTTAACGCTAACCCTAACCCTAACCCTTGCCCTTACCGTAACCCTAACCCTATAACTAACCCTAACCCTAACCATAACCCTAACCCTAAACATACCCTTACCATTACCCTAATCCTAACCCTAAACCTAACCTCTAACCCTAACCCAAACCCTAACCTCTAACCCCAACCCTAACCCTAACGTTAACCCTAACCCTTACCCTTATCCTAAACCTAACCCTAACCCTAACACTTACCATTACCCTAACCCCTACCCTAAACCTTACTCTAACCCCAACCCTTACCCTTACCGTAACCCTAAACGTAACCCTAAACCTAACACTAAACCTACCCCTTTCCCTTACCCTGACCCTAACACTAACCCTAACCCTAAACCTTACCCTTACCCTAAACCTAACCCTAACCCTAAACCTTAACCTAACCCTAACACTAACCCTAACCCTTACCCTTACCCTAACCCTAAACCTAACCCTGACCCTAACCCTAACCCTAAGCCAAACCCTTGCCCTAACCCTAACACTAACCCTAACACCTAACCCTAACACTAAACCTAACTCTAACTCTAACCCTAACCCTAAACCTAACCCTTACCTAACCCTAACCCTAACCCTTACCCTTACCCTAACCCTAACCCTAAACCTTACACTAACCCTAAACCTAACCCTAACCCTAAACCTAACCCTTACCCTTCCCCTAACCCTAACCCTAACCCTAACCTTAACCCTAACCCTAAACTTAAGACTAACCCTTACCCTAACCCTAACCCTAACACTAAAACTTACCCTTACCCTAAACAAAAACCTAACACTTACCATAAACCTAACCCTAACCCTAACCCTAACCCTAACCCTTACCCTTACCTTAACCCTACCCTAACCCTAACCCTTACCCTTACCCTAACGCTAATCCTAACCCTTACCCTAACCCTAACCCTAACCCTAACCGTAACCCTAAACCTAAACGTAAACCTAACCCTAACCCTAACCCCAACACTAAACCTGACCCTAACCCTAACCCTAACCCTTACCCTTACCCTAACCCTAACCCTAAACCTTACACAAAACCTAACCCTAACCCTAACACATACCCTTACCCTAACCCTAACCCTAACCCTAAGCCTAACCCTAACACTAACCTTACCCCTAACCCTTAACCTTACCCTAACCCTAAACCTAACCCTTACCCTAACCCTAACCCTAAGCCAAACCCTTGCCCTAACCCTAACACTAACCCTAACCCCTAACCCTAACACTAAACCTAACTCTAACTCTAACCCTAACCCTAAACCTAGCCCTTACCTAACCCTAACCCTAACCCTTACCCTTACCCTAACCCTAACCCTAAACCTAACACTAACCCTAAACCTAACCCTAACCCTAAACCTAACCCTTACCCTTACCCTAACCCTAACCCTAACCCTAACCTTAACCCTAACCCTAACCTTAAGCCTAACCCTTACCCTAACCCTAACCCTAACCCTAACCCTAAACGTAAACCTAAACCTAAACCTAAACCTTACCCTTACCCTAACCCTAATCCTAAACCGAACCCTTACCCTTACCCTTACCCTAAACCTAACCCTAACCCTTACACTTATCCTAAACCTAACCCTAACCCTAACCCTAAACCTTACCCTTACCCTAACCCTAACCCTAACCCTTACCCTAACCCTAACCCTAAATCTAACCCAAACCCTTACCCTAACTCTTACCCTAACCCAGAACCTAACCCTAACCCTAACCCTAACCCTAACCTTAACCCTAACCCTAACCTTAAGCCTAACCCTCACCCTTACGCTAACCCAAATCGTAACTCTAACCCTAACCCTAACACTTACCCTACCCCTAACCCTAAACCTAACCCTTACCATTACTCTAACCCTAACCTTAAAATTAATCCCAACCCTAAACCTAACCCTAACACTAACCCTAACCCTAACCCTAACACATACCCTTACCCTTACACTAACCCTAACCCTAACCCTTACCCTAACCCTAACCATAACCCTAATTCTAACACTTACCCTAACCCTAACCCTTACCCTAACCCTAACGCTAATCCTAACTGTTACCCTAAACCTAACCCTAACCCTAACCTCTAACCTTAACCCTTAACTTTAACCTAACCCTAACCCTAACCCTAAACCTTACCCTTAACCAAACCAAAACCTAACTTTAACCCTAACCCTAACCCTAACACTTACCCTAACCCTAAACCTAACCTCCAACCTAACCCTTAACCTAACCCTAACCCTAAACCTAACCTGAACACTTACCCTAACCCTAACCCTAACCCTAACCCTTACCCTTACCCTTACCTTAACCCTAACGTTAACACTAACCCTTATCCTAACCCTAACCCTAATCATAACCCTAACCCTTACACTTACCCTAACCCTAACCCTAAACGTTACCCTAACCCTAACCCTAAATCTAACCCTAACCCTTACCCTAAACCTAACCCTAATCCTAGCCCTAACCTTACACTTACCCTAACCCTAACCTTAACACTAAACCTAACCCTAAACTTAACCTTATCCCTAACCCTTACCCTTACTCTAACCCTAACCCAAACCCTAACCCTTAGCCTAACATTAACACTAACTCTAAACCCTAACCTTTACCCTAACCCTAACCCTAACCCGTAACCCTAACCATAACCCTAGCCTAACCCTAACCCCTAACCCTAACCCTAACCCAAACCCGAATCCTTACCCTTATCCTAACCCTAACACTTACCCTTACCCTAACCCCTACCCTAACCCTAAACCTAACCCTAAATCTTAACCTAACCCTAACCCTAACACTAACCATTACCCTTACCCTAACCCTAAACCTAACCCTAACCCTAACCCTAACCCTTACCCTTACCCTAAACCTAAACCTAACTCTAACAGTAAAACTTACCCTTACGCTAAACATAACCCTAACCCTTACCCTAAACCTAAGCCTTACCCTAACCCTAACCCTTACCCTTACCTTAACCCTAACCCTAACCCTAACCCTTACCCTTACCCTAACGCTAACCCTAACCCTTACCCAAACCCTAACTCTAACCCTAACCCTTATCCTAACCCTAACCCTAATCCTTACCGTAAGCCTTACCCTTACCCTAACCCTAACCCTAACCCAAGCCTAACACTAAACCTAACTTCACCCTGACCCTTACCCTTACCCTAACCCTAACCCTAACCTGAAACCTAACCCTAACCCTATCCCTAACGTTTAGCCTTACCCTAAACCTAACCGTAAACCTTACACTAACCCTAACCCTAACACTAACCCTAACCCTTACTCTAACCTTAACCCTAACCCCAACCCCTAATCCTAACCCTAAACCTAACTCTAACCATAAACCTACCCTAACCCCAACCCTAACCCTTACCCTAACCCTAACCCTAACTCTTACCATAACCCTAACCCTAACTCTAACCTTAACCGTAACCCTAACATTAACCCTAACCCTAACCTTAACGCTAACCCTAACCCTAACCCTTGCCCTTACCGTAACCCTAACCCTAAATCTAACCCTAACCCTAACCATAACCCTAACTCTAAACATACCCTTACCATTACCCTAATCCTAACCCTAAACCTAACCTCTAACCCTAACCCAAACCCTAACCTCTAACCCTAACCCTAACCCTAACGTTAACCCTAACCCTTACCCTTATCCTAACCCTAACCCTAACCCTAACACTTACCATTACCCTAACCCCTACCCTAAACCTTACTCTAACCCCAACCCTTACCCTTACCGTAACCCTAAACGTAACCCTAATCCTAACACTAAACCTACCCCTTTCCCTTACCCTGACCCTAACACTAACCCTAACCCTAAACCTTACCCTTACCCTAAACCTAACCCTAACCCTAAACCTTAACCTAACCCTAACCCTAACCCTAACCCTACCCCTAAACCTAACCTTAAATCTAACCCTAACCCTAACCCTAACCCTTACCCTAACCCTCAACTTAACCACAACACTAAACCTAACCCTAACCCTAACCCTAAACCTTACCCTTACCCTAAACCTAACCCTAACCCTTACCCTAAACCTAACCCTAACCCTAAACCTTAACCTAACCCTAACCCTAACCCTAACCCTTACCCTTACCCTAACCCTAAACCTAACCCTAACCCTAACCCTAACCCTTACCATAAACCTAACCCTAACTCTAACCCTAACCCTTACCCTTACCCTAACGCTAATCCTAACCCTTACCCTAACCCTAACCCTAACCCTAACACATACCCTTACCCTATCCCTAACCCTAACCCTAAACCTAAACGTAAACCTAAAACTAACCCTAACCCCAACACTAAACCTGACCCTAACCCTTACCCTAACCCTAACCCTAAACCTAACCCTAACCCTTACCCTTATCCTAGCCTAACCGTAAGCCTAAGCCTAACCCTAACACTAACCTTAAACCTAACCCTTACCCTTACCCTAACCCTAACCCTAAACTTAAACCTAAACCAAACCCTAACCCTAACCCTAACCCATACCCTTACCCTAACCCTAACCCTAAACCTTACCCTAACCCTAACCCTTACCCTTACCCCAACCCTAACCGTAACCTAAACCTTACCCTTATCGTAACCCTAACCCTAACCCTAACACGTACACTTACCCTAACCCGTACCCTAACGCTAACCCTAACCCTAAACCTTAACTTAACCCTAACACTCACCTTAACGCTAAAACTTACACTTACCCTTACCGTAACCCAAAACCTAACCCTAACCCTAACCCTTACCCTTACCCTAACCCTAACTCTAACCCGAACCCTAACACTAAAACTTACCCTTACCCTAAACATAACCCTAACCATTACCCTAAACGTAACCCTAACCCTAACCCTAACCCTTACCCTTACCTTAATCCTAACCATAGCCCTAACCCTTACCCTTACCCTAACGCTAACCCTAAACCTTACACCAACCCTAACCCTAACCCTAACACATACCCTTACCCTAACCCAAACCATAACCCTAAACCTAACCCTAAACCTAACCCTAACACTAACCCTAACCCTTACCCTAACCCTCAACTTAACCACAACACTAAACCTAACCCTAACCCTAACCCTAAAAATTACCCTTACCCTAACCCTAACCATAAAACTAACCCGAAACCTAACCCTAACCCTAACCCTAAACCTTACACAAACCCTAACCCTAACCCTAACCCTAAACCTAACACATACCCTTACCCTAACCCTAACCGTAACCCTAAACCTTACACTAAACCTAACCCTAACCCTAACCCTTAAAATAATCCTAAAGTTAACCCCAACACTAAACCTAACCCTAACCCTAATTCTAACCCTAACCCTTACCCTAATCCTAACCCTAAACCTAACCCTAACGCTAACCCTAACCCTTACCCTAACCCTCAACTTTACCACAACACTAAAAGTAACCCTAAACCTTACCCTTACCCTAACCCTAACCCTAACCCTAACCCTAACCCTAAACCTTACCCTTACCCTAAACCTAACCCTAAACCTTACCCTAAACCTAACCCTAACCCTAAACCTTAACCTAACCCTAACCCTAACCCTAACCCTTACCCTTACCCTAACCCTAAACCTAACCCTAACCCTACCCTAAGCCTAACCCTTACCCTTACCCTAACCCTAACCCTAACACTAAAACTTACCCTTACCCTAAACATAACCCTAACTCTTACCATAAACCTAAGCCTAACCCTAACCCTAACCCTTACCCTTACCCTAACGCAAATCCTAACCCTTACCCTAACCCTAACCCTAACCCTAACACATACCCTTACCCTAACCCTAACACTAACCCTAACCGTAACCCCAAACCTAAACGTAAACATAACCCTAAACCTAACCCCAACACTAAACCTGACCCTAACCCTAACCCTAACCCTTACCCTAAACCTAACCCTAATCCTAACCCTAACCCTTACCCTTATCCTAGCCTAACCGTAAGCCTAAGCCTAACCCTAACACTAACCTTAAACCTAAACCTTACCCTTACCCTAACCCTAACCCTAAACTTAAACCTAACCCTAACCCTAACCCTAACCCTTACCCTTACCCTAACCCTAACCCTAACCCTTACCCTAACCCTAACCCTTACCCTTACCCTTCCCCTAACCCTAAACCTAACCCTAACTTTACCCTAAACCTTACCCTTACCCTAACCCTAACCTTAACCTATCCCTTACCCTTATCATAACCCTAACCCTAACCCTAACACTTACCCTTACCCTAACCCGTACCCTATCGCTAACCCTAATCCTAAACCTTAACCTAACCCTAACACTAACCGTAACCCTAAACCTTACACTTACACTTACCCTAAACCAAAACCTAACCCTAACCCTAACCCTTACCCTTACCCTAACCCTAACTCTAACCTGAACCCTAATACTAAAACTTACCCTTACCCTAAACATAACCCTAACCATTACCCTAAACGTAACCCTAACCCTAACCCTAACCCTTACCCTTACCTTAATCCTAACCATAACCGTCACCCTTACCCTTACCCTAACGCTAACCCTAAACCTTACACAAACCCTAACCCTAACCCTAACACATACCCTTACCCTAACCCTAACCATAACCCTAAACCTAACCCTAAACCTAACCCTAACACTAACCCTAACCCTTACCCAAACCCTCAACTTAACCACAACACTAACCCTAACCCTAACCCTAACCCTAAACCTTACCCTTACCCTAACCCTAACCCTAAACCTTACACAAACCCTAACCCTAACCCTAACACATACCCTTACCCTAACCCTAACCCTAACCCCAAGCCTAACCCTAACACTAATCTTACCCCTAACCCTTAACCTTACCCTAACCCTAAACCTAACCCTTACCCTAAGCCTAACCCTAAGCCAAACCCTTGCCCTAACCCTAACACTAACCCTAACCCCTAACCCTAACACTAAACCGAACTCTAAGTCTAACCCTAACCCTAAACCTAGCCCTTACCTAACCCTAACCCTAACCCTTACCCTTACCCTAACCCTAACCCTAAACCTAACACTAACCCTAAACCTAACCCTAACCCTAAACCTAACCCTTACCCTTACCCTAACCCTAACCCTAACCCTAACCTTAACCCTAACTCTAACCTTAAGCCTAACCCTTTCCCTAACCCTAACCCTAACCCTAACCCTAAACGTAAACCTAAACCTAAACCTAAACCTTACCCTTACCCTAACCCTAATCCTAAACCGAACCCTTACCCTTACCCTTACCCTAAACCTAACCCTAACCCTTACACTTATCCTAAACCTAACCCTAACCCTAACCCTAAACCTTACCCTTACCCTAACCCTAACCCTAACCCTTACCCTAACCCTAACCCTAAATCTAACCCAAACCCTTACCCTAACTCTTACCCTAACCCAGAACCTAACCCTAACCCTAACCCTAACCCTTACCCTTACCCTATAACTAACCCTAACCCTAACCCTCACCCTTACCCTAACCCAAATCGTAACTCTAACCCTAACCCTAACACTTACCCTACCCCTAACCCTAACCCTAACCCTTACCATTACTCTAACCCTAACCTTAAACTTAATCCAAACCCTAAACCTAACCCTAACACTAACCCTAACACATACCCTTACCCTTACACTAACCCTAACCCTAACCCTTACCCTAACCCTAACCATAACCCTAATTCTAACACTTACCCTAACCCTAACCCTTACCCTAACCCTAACCCTAATCCTATCCGTTACCCTAAACCTAACCCTAACCCTAACCTCTAACCTTAACCCTTAACTTTAACCTAAACCTAACCCTAACCCTAAACCTTACCCTTAACCAAACCAAAACCTAACTTTAACCCTAACCCTAACCCTAACACTTACCCTAACCCTAAACCTAACCTCTAACCTAACCCTTAACCTAACCCTAACCCTAAACCTAACCTGAACCCTTACCCTAACCCTAACCCTAACCCTTACCCTTACCCTTACCTTAACCCTAACGTTAACACTAACCCTTATCCTAACCCTAACCCTAATCATAACCCTAACCCTTACACTTACCCTAACCCTAACCCTAAACGTTACTCTAACCCTAACCCTAAATCTAACCCTAACCCTTACCCTAAACCTAACCCTAATCCTAGCCCTAACCTTACACTTACCCTAACCCTAACCTTAACACTAAACCTAACCCTAAACTTAACCTTATCCCTAACCCTTACCCTTACTCTAACCCTAACCCTAACCCTTAGCCTAACATTAACACTAACTCTAAACCCTAACCTTTACCCTAACCCTAACCCTAACCCGTAACCCTAACCTTAACCCTAGCCTAACCCTAACCCCTAACCCTAACCCTAACCCAAACCCGAACCCTTACCCTTATCCTAACCCTAACACTTACCCTTACCCTAACCCCTACCCTAACCCTAAACCTAACCCTAAATCTTAACCTAACCCTAACCCTAACACTAACCATTACCCTTACCCTAACCCTAAACCTAACCCTAACCCTAACCCTAACCCTTACCCTTACCCTAACCCTAAACATAACACTAACAGTAAAACTTACCCTTATGCTAAACATAACCCTAACGCTTACCCTAAACCTAACCCTACCCCTAACCCTAACCCTTACCCTTACCTTAAACCTAACCCTAACCCTAACCCTTACCCTAAACATAACCCTAACCATTACCCTAAACGTAACCCTAAACCTATCCCAAACCCTTACCCTTACCTTAATCCTAACCATAACCCTAACCCTTACCCTTACCCTAACGCTAACCCTAAACCTTACACAAACCCTAACCCTAACCCTAACACATACCCTTACCCTAACCATAACCATAACCCTAAACCTAACCCTAAACCTAACCCTAACCCTAACCCTAACCCTTACCCTAACCCTAACCCTAAACCTAACCTTAAACCTAACCCTAATTATAACCCTAAACCTTACACAAACCCTAACCCTAACCCTAACACATACCCTTACACTAACCCTAACCCTAACCCTAAGCCTAAACCTAACACTAACCTTACACCTAACCCTTAACCTTACCCTAACCCTAACCCTAACCTTAAACCTAACCCTAACCTTAACCCTAACCCTTACCCTTACCCTAACCCTAACCCTAACCCTTACCCTAACCCTAACCCTAAGCCAAACCCTTGCCCTAACCCTAACACTAATCCTAACCCATAACCCTAACACTAAACCTAACTCTAACTCTAACCCTAACCCTAAACCTAACCCTTACCTAACCCTAACCCTAACCCTTACCCTTAAGCTAACCCTAATACTAAACCTAAAACTAACCCTAAACCTAACCCTAACCTAAACCTAACCCTTACCCTTATCCTAACCCTAACAGTACCCTTACACTAAGCCCTACCCTAACCCTAACCCTAACCCTAACCCTAAATCTTAACCTAACCCTAACCCTAACACTAACCATTACCCTTACCCTAACCCTAAACCTAACCCTAACCCTAACCCTCACCCTTACCCTAACGCTAACCCTAACCCTTACCCTAACCCTAACCCTAACCCTATCACTAACCCTAACACATAACCTTACAATAACCCTAACTGTAACCCTAAACCTTACACTAACCCTAACCCTTAAAATAATCCTAAAGTTAACCCCAACACTAAACCTAACCCTAACCCTAACTCTACCCCTTACCCTTACCCTAATCCTAACCCTAAACATAAACCTAACCCTAACCCTAACCCTTACCATAAACGTAACCCTAATCCTAACCGTAACCCTTACCCTTACCCTAACCCTAACCCTAACCCAAGCCTAACACTAAACCTAACTTAACCCTGACCCTTACCCTTACCCTAACCCTAACCCTAACCCTAACCCTAACCTGAAACCTAAACCTAACCCTAACACTACACCTTAGACTTACCCTAAACCTAACCGTAAACTTTACACTAACCCTAAACCTAACACTAACCCTAACACTTACCCTAACCCTAACCCTTACCCCAACCCCTAATCCTAACCCTAAACCTAACTCTAACCATAACCCTAACCCTAACCTTAACGCTAACCCTAACCCTAACCCTTGCCCTTACTGTAACCCTAAAACTAAATCTAACCCTAACCCTAACCCTAACCCTAAACATACCCTTACCCTTACCCTAACTGTAACCCTAAACCTAACCTCTAACCCTAACCCAAAATCTAACCTCTAACCCTAACCCTAACCCTAACGTTAACCCTAACACTTACCCTTTTCATAACCCTAACCCTAACCCTAACACTTACCCTTACCCTAACCCCTACCCTAAAGCTTACCCTAACCCTAACACTTACCCTTACCCTAACCCTAAACGTAACCCTAACCCTAACACTAACCCTAACCCTTTCCCTTACCCTAACCCTAACACTAACCCTAACCCTAAACCTTACCCTTACCCTAAACCTATACCTAACCCTTACCCTAAACCTAACCCTAACCCTAAAACTGAACCTAACCCTAACCCTAACCCTTACCCTTACCCTAACCCTAAACCTAACCCTAACCCTAACCCTAACCCTAAACCTTACCCTTACCCTACCCCTAACCCTAACACTAAAACTTACCCTTACCCTAAACATAACCCTAACCCTTACGATAAACCTAACCCTTACCCTAACCCTAACCCTTACCCTTACCTTAACCCTAACCCTAACCCTAACCCTAACCCTTACCCTTACCATAACGCTAATCCTAACCCTTACCCTAACCCAACCCCTAACCCTAACACATACCCTCACGTAACCCTAACCCTAACCCTAACCGTAATCCTAAACCTAATCGTAAACCTAACCCTAACCCTAACCCCAACACTAAACCTAACCCTAACCCTAACACTTACCCTTACCCTAACCCGAACCCTAATCCTAACCCTAACTCTTACTCTTATCCTAGCCTAACCCTAACCCTAAGCCTATCCCTAACCCTAACCTTAACCCTAACCCTTACCCTTACCCTAACCCTAACTCTAAACTTAAACCTAACCCTAACCCTAACCCTTACCCTTACCCTAACCCTAAACCTAACCCTTAACCTAACCCTCACCCTAACCCTTACCCTTACCCTTCCACTAACCCTAAACCTAACCCTAACTTTACCCTAACCCTTACCCTTACCCTAAACCTAACTCTAAACTTAAACCTAACCCTAACCCTAACCCTAACCCTAACCTTAACCTAACCCTTACCCTTATCGTAACCCTAACCCTAACCCTAACACTTACCCTTACCCTATCCGGTACCCTAACGCTAACCATAACCCTAAACCTTAACCTAACCCTAACCCTAACCGTAACCCTAAATCTTACACTTACCCTTATCCTAACCCTAAACCTAACCCTAACCCTAACCCTAATCCTTACCCTTACCCTAACCCTAACTGTAACCCGAACCCTAACACTAAAACTTACCCTTACCCTAAACATAACCCTAACCCTTAGCCTAAACGTAACCCTGACCCTACCCTTAACTTAATACTAACCATAACCCTAACCCTTACCCTTACCCTAACGCTAACCCTAACCCTTACACAAACCCTAACCCTAACCCTAACACATACCCTTACACTAACCCTAACCCTACCCCTAAACCTAACCCAAAATCTTACCCTAACCCCAACCCTAACCCTCAACTTAACGACAACACTAAACCTAACCCTAACCCTAACCCTAAACCTTACCCTTACCCTAACCCTAACCCTAACGCTAACCCTAACCATTACCCCTACCCTAACCCTAAACCTAACCGTAACCCTAACCCTAACCCTTACCCTTACCCTAACCCTAACCCTACACTAAAACTTACCCTTACCCTAAACATAAACCTAACCCTTACCATAAATCTAACCCTAACCCTAACCCTAACCCTTACCCTTACCTTCACCCTACCCTAACCCTAACCCTTACCCTTACTCTAACGCTAATCCTAACCCTTACCCTAACCCTAACCCTAACCCTAACCGTAACCCTAAACCTAAACGTAAACCTAACCCTAACCCTAACCCCAACACTAAACCTGACCCTAACCCTAACCCTAACCCTTACCCTAACCCTAACCCTAATCCTAACCCTAATCCTTACGCTTATCCTAGCCTAACCCTAACCCTAAGCCTAACCCTAACACTAACCTTAAACCTAAACCTTACCCTTACCCTAACCCTAACCCTAAACTTAAACCTAACCCTAAACCTAACCCTAAACCTTACCCTTACCCTAAACCTAACCCTAACCCTTAACCTAACCCTAACCCTAACCCTTAACCTTACCCTTCCCCTAACCCTAAACCTAACCCTAACTTTACCCTAACCCTTACCCTTACCCTAACCCTAACCCTAACCTAACCCTTACCCTTATCGTAACCCTAACCCGTACCCTAACACTTACCCTTACCCTAACCCGAACCCTAATGCTAACCCTCACCCTAAACCTTAATCTAACCCTAACACTAACCGTAACCCTAAACCTTACACTTACCCTTACCCTAACCCAAAACCTAACCCTAACCCTAACCCTAACCCTTACCCTTACCCTAACCCTAACTCTAACCCGAACCCTAACACTAAAACTTACCCTTAGCCTAAACCTAACACTAACCCTTACCCTAACCCTAACCCTAACCCTAAACCTTAACCTAACCCTAACCCTAACTTTACCCTAACACTTACCCTTACCCTAACCCTAACCTTAACCTAACCCTTACCCTTATCGTAACCCTAACCCGTACCCTAACACTTACCCTCACCCTAACCCGAACCCTAATGCTAACCCTCAACCTAAACCTTAACCTAACCCTAACACTAACCGTAACCCTAAACCTTACACTTACCCTTACCCTAACCCAAAACCTAACCCTAACCCTAACCCTAACCCTTACCCTTACCCTAACCCTAACCCTAACACTCACCCTAAACATTAACCTAACCCTAACACTAACCGTAACCCTAAACCTTACACTTACACTTACCCTAACCCCAAACCTAACCCTAACCCTAACCCTAACCCTAACCCTAACCCTAAACCTAACCCTTACCTAACCCTAACCCTAACCCTTACCCTAACCCTAACCCTAACGCTAACCCTAACCCTTACCCTTACCCTAACCCTAAACCTAACTGTAACCCTAAACCTAACCCTAACCCTAAACCTAACCCTTACCCTTACCCTAACCCTAACCCTAACCCTAAACTTAACCCTAACCCTAAACTTAAGCCTAACCCTTACCCTAACACTAACTCTAACCCTAACCCTAACCTAACCTTTATCCTTACCCTAACCCTAAACCTAACCCTAACCCTAAAGGTAAACCTAAACCTAAACCTAAACCTAAACCTTACCCTTACCCTAACCCTAATCCTAAACCTAACCCTAACCCTTTCCCTTACCCTCACCCTAACACTTACCCTTACCCTTACACTATCCCTAACCCTAAACCTTTCCCTAACCCTAACCCTAACCCTAATCCTAACACTTACCCTAACCCTAACCCTAACCCTTACCCTAACCCTAACCCTAATCCTAACCATTACCCTAAACCTAACCCTAACCCTAACCTCTAACCTTAACCTAAACCTAACCCTAACCCTAACCCTAAACCTTAACCTTAACCAAACATCACCCTAAACCTAACCCTAACACTAACCCTAAACCTAACCCTAACCCTTACCCTTAACCTAGCCCTAACCATAACCCTAAGCCTAACCCTAACACTAACCTTAACCCTAACCCTTAACCTTACCCTCACCCTAACCCAAAGCCTAACCTTAAACCTAACCCTAACTCTAACCCTAACCCTTACCCTTAACCTAACCCTAACACTAACCCTTACTCTAACGCTAACCCTAAACCTAACCCTTGCGCTAACCCTAACACTAACCCTAACACTAAACCTGACTCTAACTCTAACCCTAACACAAAACCTAATCCTTACCCTAACCCTAACCCTAACCCTTACCCTAACCCTAACCCTAAACCTAACACTATTCCTAACCCTAACCCTAACCCTAACCCTAACCCTTACCCTTAACCTAACCCTACCCCTAACCCTAACCTTAACCCTAACCCTAACCCTAACCCTTGCTCTTACCGAAACCCTAACCCTAAAACTAACACTAACTCTAACCCTAACCCTAAACCTAAACCTCATCCTTACCCTTACACTAACCCTAACCCTAAACCTAACCCTAACCCTAACCATTACCCAAACCCTAACCTCTAACCCTAACCCTAACCCTAAACCTTACCCTTATCCTAACCCTTACCCTAACCCTAACCCTAATCCTAGCCCTAACCCTTACCCTTACCCTAACCCTAACTCTAAACTTAAACCTAACCCTAACCCTAACCCTTACCCTTACCCTAACCCTAACCCTAACCCTTAACCTAACCCTCACCCTAACCCTTACCCTTACCCTTCCACTAACCCTAAACCTAACCCTAACTTTACCCTAACCCTTACCCTTACCCTAACCCTAACTCTAAACTTAAACCTAACCCTAACCCTAACCCTAACCCTAACCCTAACCCTAACCTTAACCTAACCCTTACCCTTATCGTAACCCTAACCCTAACCCTAACACTTACCCTTACCCTATCCCGTACCCTAACGCTAACCATAACCCTAAACCTTAACCTAACCCTAACCCTAACCGTAACCCTAAATCTTACACTTACCCTTATCCTAACCCTAAACCTAACCCTAACCCTAACCCTAATCCTTACCCTTACCCTAACCCTAACTGTAACCCGAACCCTAACACTAAAACTTACCCTTACCCTAAACATAACCCTAACCCTTAGCCTAAACGTAACCCTGACCCTACCCTTAACTTAATACTAACCATAACCCTAACCCTTACCCTTACCCTAACGCTAACCCTAACCCTTACACAAACCCTAACCCTAACCCTAACACATACCCTTACACTAACCCTAACCCTACCCCTAAACCTAACCCAAAATCTAACCCTAACCCCAACCCTAACCCTCAACTTAACCACAACACTAAACCTAACCAGAACCCTAACCCTAAACCTTACCCTTTCCCTAACCCTAACCCTAACGCTAACCCTAACCCTTACCCTTACCCTAACCCTAAACCTAACCGTAACCCTAACCCTAACCCTTACCCTTACCCTAACCCTAACCCTACACTAAAACTTACCCTTACCCTAAACATAAACCTAACCCTTACCATAAATCTAACCCTAACCCTAACCCTAACCCTAACCCTAACCCTAACCCTAACACATACCCTTACACTAACCCTAACCCTACCCTTAAACCTAACCTTAAATCTAACCCTAACCCTAACCCTAACCCTTACCCTAACCCTCAACTTAACCACAACATTAAACCTAACCCTAAACCTAACCCTAAACCTTACCCTTACCCTAACCCTAACCCTAACCCTAACCCTAAACCTTACCCTTACCCTAAACCTAACCCTAACCCTTACCCTAAACCTAACCCTAACCCTTACCCTTACACTAACCCTAAACCTAACCCTAACCCTAACCCTAACCCTTACCCTTACCCTAACCCTAACCCTAACACTAAACTTACCCTTACCCTAACCCTAACCCTAACCCTAACCCTAACCCTAACCCTAACACATACTCTTACCCTATCTCTAACCCTAACCCTAAACCTAAACGTAAACCTAAAACTAACCCTAACCCCAACACTCAACCTGACCCTAACCCTAACCCTAACCCTTACCCTAATCCTAACCCTAATCCTAACTCTAACCATTACTCTTACCCTAACCCTAACCCTAACCCTAATCCTAACCCTAACGTTAACCTTATCCATCACCCTTACCCTTACTCTAACCCTAACCCTTACTCTTACCCTAACCCTAACCCTAACCCTAATCCTAACCCTAATCCTAACCCTAACCCTTACCCTTATCCTAGCCTAACCGTAACCCTAAGCCTAACCCTAACACTAACTTTAAACCTAACCCTTACCCTTACCCTAACCCTAACCCTAAACTTAAACCTAACCCTAACCCTAACCTAACCCTTACCCTTACCCTAACCCTAACCCTAAACCTTACCCTAACCCTAACCCTTACCCTTACCCTAACCCTAACCTTAACCTAACCCTTACGCTTATTGTAACCCTAACCCTAACCCTAACACTTACCCTTACCCTAACCCGTACCCTAACGCTAACCCTAACCCTAAACCTTAACCTAACCCTAACCCTAACCCTAACCCTTACCCTTACCCTAACCCTAAACCTAACCCTAAACCTAACCCTAACCCTTACCCTTACCCTAACCCTAACCCTAACACTAAAACTTACCCTTACCCTAAACATAACCCTAACCCTTACCATAAACCTAACCCTAACCCTAACCCTAACCCTAACCCTTACCCTTACCTTAACCCTACACTAACCCTAATCCTTACCCTTACCCTAACTCTAATCCTAACCCTTACCCTAACCCTAAGCCTAACCCTAACACATACCCTTACCCTAACCCTAACCCTAACCCTAACCCTACCCCTAAACCTAACCTTAAATCTAACCCTAACCCTAACCCTAACCCTTACCGTAACCCTCAACTTAACCGCAACACTAAACCTAACCCTAACCCTAACCCTAAACCTTACCCTTACCCTAAACCTAACCCTAACCCTTACCCTAAACCTAACCCTAACCCTAAACCTTAACCTAACCCTAACCCTAACCCTAACCCTTACCCTTACCCTAACCCTAAACCTAACCCTAACCCTAACCCTAACCCTTACCATAAACCTAACCCTAACTCTAACCCTAACCCTTACCCTTACCCTAACCCTAACCCTAACCCTAACACATACCCTTTCCCTATCCCTAACCCTAACCCTAAACCTAAACGTAAACCTAAAACTAACCCTAACCCCAACACTAAACCTGACCCTAACCCTTACCCTAACCCTAACCCTAATCCTAACCCTAACCCTTACCCTTACCCTAACCCTAACCTTAACCTAAACCTTACCCTTATCGTAACCCTAACCCTAACCCTAACACTTACACTTACCCTAACCCGTACCCTAACGCTAACCCTAACCCTAAACCTTAACTTAACCCTAACACTCACCGTAACGCTAAAACTTACACTTACCCTTACCGTAACCCAAAACCTAACCCTAACCCTAACCCTTACCCTTACCCTAACCCTAACTCTAACCCGAACCCTAACACTAAAACTTACCCTTACCCTAAACATAGCCCTAACCATTACCCTAAACGTAACCCTAACCCTAACCCTAACCCTTACCCTTACCTTAATCCTAACCATAACCCTAACCCTTACACTTACCCTAACGCTAACCCTAAACCTTACACCAACCCTAACCCTAACCCTAACACATACCCTTACCCTAACCCTAACCATAACCCTAAACCTAACCCTAAACCTAACACTAACTCTAACCCTAACCCTTACCCTAACCCTCAACTTAACCACAACACTAAACCTAACCCTAACCCTAACCCTAAAAATTACCCTTACCCTAACCCTAACCCTAAAACTAACCCGAAACCTAACCCTAACCCTAACCCTAAACCTTATACAAACCCTAACCCTAACCCTAACCCTAAACCTAACACATACCCTTACGCTAACCCTAACCGTAACCCTAAACCTTACACTAAACCTAACCCTAACCCTAACCCTTAAAATAATCCTAAAGTTAACCCCAACACTAAACCTAACCCTAACCCTAACTCTAACCCTAACCCTTACCATAATCCTAAACCTAAACCTAACCCTAACCCTAACCCTAACCCTTACCCTAACCCTCAACTTAACCACAACACTAAAAGTAACCCTAAACCTTACCCTTACCCTAACCCTAACCCTAACCCTAAACCTAACCCTAACCCTAAACCTTACCCTTACCCTAAACCTAACCCTAACCCTTACCCTAAACCTAACCCTAACCCTAAACCTTAACCTAACCCTAACCCTAACCCTAACCCTTACCCTAACCCTAAACCTAACCCTAACCCTAACACTAAGCCTAACCATTACCCTTACCCTAACCCTAACCCTAACACTAAAACTTACCCTTACCCTAAACATAACCCTAACTCTTACCATAAACCTAAGCCTAAGCCTAACCCTAACCCTTACCCTTACCTTAACCCTACCCTAACCCAAACCCTTACGCTTACCCTAACGCTAATCCTAACCCTTACCCTAACCCTAACCCTAACCCTAACACATACCCTTACCATAACCCTAACCGTAACCATAACCGTAACCCTAAACCTAAACGTAAACCTAACCCTAAACCTAACCCCAACACTAAACCTGACCCTAACCCTAACCCTAACCCTTACCCTAAACCTAACCCTAATCCTAACCCTAACCCTTACCCTTATCCTAGCCTAACCGTAAGCCTAAGCCTAACCCTAACACTAACCTTAAACCTAAACCTTACCCTTACCCTAACCCTAACCCTAAACTTAAACCTAACCCTAACCCTAACCCTAGCCCTTACCCTTACCCTAACCCTAACCCTAACCCTTACCCTAACCCTAACCCTAACCCTTACCCTTACCCTTCCCCTAACCCTAAACCTAACCCTAACTTTACCCTAACCCTTACCCTTACCTTAACCCTAACCTTAACCTATCCCTTACCCTTATCGTAACCCTAACCCTAACCCTAACAATTACCCTTACCCTAACCCGTACCCAAACGCTAACCCTAATCCTAAACCTTAACCTAACCCTAACACTAACCGTAACCCTAAACCTTACACTTACACTTACCCTAAACCAAAACCTAACCCTAACCCTAACCCTAACCCTTACCCTTACCCTAACCCTAACTCAAACCTGAACCCTAACTCTAAAACTTACCCTTACCCTAAACATAACCCAAACCATTACCCTAAACGTAACCCTAAACCTAACCCTAACCCTTACCCTTACCTTAATCCTAACCATAACCGTCACCCTTACCCTTACCCTAACGCTAACCCTAAACCTTACACAAACCCTAACCCTAACCCTAACACATACCCTTACCCTAACCCTAACCATAACCCTAAACCTAACACTAAACCTAACCCTAACCCTAACCCTAACCCTTACCCTAACCCTAACCCTAAACCTAACCCTAACCCTTACCCTTATCCTAGCCCTAACCCTAACCCTAAGCCTAACCCTAACACTAACCTTAACCCTAACCCTTACCCTTACCCTAATCCTAACCATAACGCTAACCTTAAACCTAACCCTAACCCTAACCCTAATACTTACCCTTACCCTTACCCTAACCCTAAACCTAACCCTTACCCTAACCCTAACCCTAACCCTAACCCTTACCCTAACCATAAACCTAACCCTCACCCTAACCCTAACCCTAACCCTAAACTTAAACCTAACCCTAACCCTAACAATAATCTTAACCCTAACCCTAACCCTAACCCTTGCTCTTACCCTAACCCTAACCCTAAACCTAACACTAACCCTAACCCTAACCCTAACACTATCCCTAAACCTAACCCTTACCCTTACCATAACCCTAACCCTAAACCTAACCCTAACCCTAACCATAACCCAAACCCTAACCTCTAACTCTAGCCTAACCCTAACCCTAATCCTTACACTTATCCTAAACCTAACCCTAAGCCTAACCCTAACCTTAAGCCTAACCCTAACACATACCCTTACCGTAAGCCTAACCCTAACCCTAACCATAATCCTAACCCTAACCCTAACCCTAACCCTAACCATAACCCTTACCCTTACCCTAATTCTAACCCTAACCCTTACCCTAACCCTAACCCTAACCCTAACACATACCCTTACCATAACCCTAACCCTAATCCTAACCCAAACCCTAAACCTTACACTAAACCTAACCCTAACCCTAACCCTTACAATAATCCAAAATTAACCCCAACACTAAACCTAACCCTAAGCCTAACTCTAACCCTTACCCTTACCCTAACCCTAACCCTAAAACTAACCCTAACCCTAACCCTAACCCTTACCCTAACCCTAACCCTAATCCTAACCCTTACCCTTACCCCAACCCTAACCCGAACCCAAAGCCTAACACTAACCCCACCTTAACCGTGACTCTTACCCTTACCCTAAACCTAACCCTAATCCTTACCCTAAACCTAAACCTAACCCTAATCCTTACCCTTTCCCTAACCCTAAACCTAACCCTTACCCTAAACCTAACCCTAACCCTAACCCTTACCCTAAACCTAACCCTAACCCTAAACCTAATCCTAACCCCATCCCTAACCCTAACACTTACCCTAACCCTAACCCTAATCCTATCCCTAACCCTTACCCTTACCCTAACCCTAAACCTAACCCTTACCCTAAACCTAACCCCAACCCTAACACTTACCCTTACCCTAACACTAACCCTAACTCTAACCCTAAACCTTACCCTAACCCTAACCCTAACACAAATCCTAACCCTAACCCTTACCCTAAACCTAACCCTAACCCTAACCTAAACCTTACCCTAATGCTAACCCTAACCCTTCCCCTAACACCTAACCCTAACACTTACCCTTATCGTAGCCCTAACCCTAACCCTAAGCCTAACCCTAACACTAACCTTAACCCTAACCATTACCCTTACCTAACCCTAACCCTAACCCTAAACTTAAACCTAACCCTAACCCTAACCCTAACCTTACCCTTACCCTAACCCTAACCCTAGCCCTAAACCTAAACCTTAAACTTTCCCTTATCCTAAACCTAAACCTAAATCTAACCCTAACCCTAACCCTAAAACTAACCCAAAACTTAATCCTAACCCTAACCCTAACCCTTACCCTTACCCTAACCCTAACCCTAAAGCTAACACGAACCCTAACCCTAACCCTAACCATTACCCTTACCCTAACCCTAACCCTGAACCTAAACCTAACCCTAAAACTATACTTAACCCTTACGCTAACCCTAACCATAATCCTAACCCTAACCCTTACCCTTAAACTAACCCTAAGCCTAACCCTAACCCTAACCCTAAACCTAACCCTAAACCTAACCCTAAACCTAACCCTAACCCTAACACTTTACCTAACCCTAACCTTAACCCAAACACTAAACCTTACCCTAACGCTAACCCTAACCCTTACCCTAACCCTAACCCTTACCCTTACCCTAACCCTAAACCTAAACCTAACCCTAACCCTAACCCTAACCCTAAACCTAACCCTTACCCTAACCCTAACCCTAGTCCTAACCCTAAACCTTACCCTTACCCTAACCCTAACCCTATCCCTAAAACTAATCCTAACCCTTACCTTAACCCTAACCCTAACCCTTACACTTACCCTAACCCTAACCCCTGCCCTAACCCTTACCCTAACCCAACCCTAACGCTGACACTTACACTAACCCTAAACCTAAACCTAACCCTAAGCCTAACCCTAACCCTAACCCTTACCCTTACCTTAACACTAACTCTCAACCTAACCCTAAAACTTACTCTTACCCTAAACCTAACCCGAACCCTTACCCTAAACCTAACCCTAACCCTAACCCTTACCGTTACCTTAACCCTAACCCTAACTCTAACCCTTATCTTAACCCTAACCCTAACCCTAACCCTAACCCTAACCGTAACCCTAAACCTAAACGTAAACCTAACCCTAAACCTAACCCCAACACTAAACCTGACCCTAACCCTAACCCTAACCCTTACCCTAAACCTAACCCTAATCCTAACCCTAACCCTTACCCTTATCCTAGCCTAACCGTAAGCCTAAGCCTAACCCTAACACTAACCTTAAACCTAAACCTTACCCTTACCCTAACCCTAACCCTAAACTTAAACCTAACCCTAACCCTAACCCTAGCCCTTACCCTTACCCTAACCCTAACCCTAACCCTTACCCTAACCCTAACCCTAACCCTTACCCTTACCCTTACCCTAACCCTAAACCTAACCTTAACTTTACCCTAACCCTTACCCTTACCCTAACCCTAACCTTAACCTATCCCTTACCCTTATCGTAACCCTAACCCTAACCCTAACACTTACCCTTACCCTAACCCGTACCCTAACGCTAACCCTAATCCTAAACCTTAACCTAACCCTAACACTAACCGTAACCCTAAAACTTACACTTACACTTACCCTAAACCAAAACCTAACCCTAACCCTAACCCTTACCCTTACCCTAACCCTAACTCAAACCTGAACCCTAACACTAAAACTTACCCTTACCCTAAACATAACCCAAACCATTACCCTAAACGTAACCCTAAACCTAACCCTAACCCTTACCCTTACCTTAATCCTAACCATAACCGTCACCCTTACCCTTACCCTAACGCTAACCCTAAACCTTACACAAACCCTAACCCTAACCCTAACCCTAACCCTTACCCTAACCCTAACCCTAAACCTAACCCTAACCCTTACCCTTATCCTAGCCCTAACCCTAACCCTAAGCCTAACCCTAACACTAACCTTAACCCTAACCCTTACCCTTACCCTAATCCTAACCATAACGCTAACCTTAAACCTAACCCTAACCCTAACCCTAATACTTACCCTTACCCTTACCCTAACCCTAAACCTAACCCTTACCCTAACCCTAACCCTAACCCTAACCCTTACCCTAACCCTAACACTAACCATAACCCCTAACCCTAACCCTTAACCTAACTCTAACCCTAACCCTAACCCTAACCCTAACCCTTACCCTAACCATAAACCTAACCCTCACCCTAACCCTAACCCTAACCCTAAACTTAAACCTAACCCTAACCCTAACAATAATCTTAACCCTAACCCTAACCCTAACCCTTGCTCTTACCCTAACCCTAACCCTAAACCTAACACTAACCCTAACCCTAACCCTAACACTATCCCTAAACCTAACCCTTACCCTTACCATAACCCTAACCCTAAACCTAACCCTAACCCTAACCATAACCTAAACCCTAACCTCTAACCCTAGCCTAACCCTAACCCTAATCCTTACACTTATCCTAAACCTAACCGTAAGCCTAACCCTAACCTTAAGCCTAACCCTAACACATACCCTTACCGTAAGCCTAACCCTAACCCTAACCATAATCCTAACCCTAACCCTAACCCTAACCATAACCCTTACCCTTACCCTAATTCTAACCCTAACCCTTACCCTAACCCTAACCCTAACCCTAACACATACCCTTACCCTAACCCTAACCCTAATCCTAACCCAAACCCTAAACCTTACACTAAACCTAACCCTAACCCTAACCCTTACAATAATCCAAAATTAACCCCAACACTAAACCTAACCCTAAGCCTAACTCTAACCCTTACCCTTACCCTAACCCTAACCCTAAACCTAACCCTAACCCTAACCCTAACCCTTACCATTACCCCAACCCTAACCCGAACCCAAAGCCTAACACTAACCCCACCTTAACCGTGACTCTTACCCTTACCCTAAACCTAACCCTAATCCTTACCCTAACCCTAAACCTAACCCTAATCCTTACCCTTTCCCTAACCCTAAACCTAACCCTTACCCTAAACCTAACCCTAACCCTAACCCTTACCCTAAACCTAACCCTAACCCTAAACCTAATCCTAACCCCATCCCTAACCCTAACACTTACCCTAACCCTAACCCTAATCCTATCCCTAACCCTTACCCTTACCCTAACCCTAAACCTAACCCTTACCCTAAACCTAACCCCAACCCTAACACTTACCCTTACCCTAACACTAACCCTAACTCTAACCCTAAACCTTACCCTAACCCTAACCCTAACACAAATCCTAACCCTAACCTTACCCTAAACCTAACCCTAACCCTAACCTAAACCTTACCCTAATGCTAACCCTAACCCTTCCCCTAACACCTAACCCTAACACTTACCCTTATCGTAGCCCTAACCCTAACCCTAAGCCTAACCCTAACACTAACCTTAACCCTAACCATTACCCTTACCTAACCCTAACCCTAACCCTAAACTTAAACCTAACCCTAACCCTAACCCTAACCTTACCCTTACCTTAACCCTAACCCTAGCCCTAAACCTAACCCTTAACCTTTTCCTTATCCTAAACCTAAACCTAAATCTAACCCTAACCCTAACCCTAAAACTAACCCAAAACTTAACCCTAACCCTAACCCTAACCCTTACCCTTACCCTAACCCTAACCCTAAAGCTAACACGAACCCTAACCCTAACCCTAACCATTACCCTTACCCTAACCCTAACCCTGAACCTAAACCTAACCCTAAAACTATACTTAACCCTTACGCTAACCCTAACCATAATCCTAACCCTAACCCTTACCCTTAAACTAACCCTAAGCCTAACCCTAACCCTAACCCTAAACCTAACCCTAAACCTAACCCTAAACCTAACCCTAACCCTAACACTTTACCTAACCCTAAACTTAACCCAAACACTAAACCTTACCCTAACGCTAACCCTAACCCTTACCCTAACCCTAACCCTTACCCTTACCCTAACCCTAACCCTAAACCTAACCCTAACCCTAACCCTAACCCTAAACCTAACCCTTACCCTAACCCTAACCCTAGTCCTAACCCTAAACCTTACCCTTACCCTAACCCTAACCCTATCCCTAAAACTAATCCTAACCCTTACCTTAACCCTAACCCTAACCCTTACACTTACCCTAACCCTAACCCCTGCCCTAACCCTTACCCTAACCCAACCCTAACGCTGACACTTACACTAACCCTAAACCTAAACCTAACCCTAAGCCTAACCCTAACCCTAACCCTTACCCTTAACTTAACACTAACTCTCAACCTAACCCTAAAACTTACTCTTACCCTAAACCTAACCCGAACCCTTACCCTAAACCTAACCCTAACCCTAACCCTTACCGTTACCTTAACCCTAACCCTAACTCTAACCCTTATCCTAACCCTAACCCTAACCCTAACCCTAACCCTAAACGTAACCCTAACCCTAACCCTAAATCTAACCCTAACCCTTACCCTAAACCTAACCCTAATCCTAGCCCTAACCCTTACCCTTACCCTAACCCTAACCTTAACACTAAACCTAACCCTAAACTTAACCTTATCCCTCACCCTTACCCTTACTCTAACCCTAACCCTAACCCTAACCCTAACCCTTAACCTAACCCTAACACTAACCTAAACCCTAACCCTTACCCTAACCTTAACCCTAACCCTAACCCCTCACCCTAAACATAACCCTAACCCTAACCCTAACCCCTAACCCTAACCCTAACCCTAACCCTAATCCTTACCCTTACCCTAACCCCTACCCTAACCCTAACCCTAACCCTAAATATTAACCTAACCCTAACCCTAACACTAACCATTACACTTACCCTAACCCTAAACCTATCCCTAACTCTAACCCTAACCCTTACCCTTACCCTAACGCTAACCCTAAACCTTACCCTAACCGTTACCCTAACCCTAACACTTACCCTTACCCTAACCCTAATCCTAACCCTAACTCTTACCCTTATCCTAGCCTAACCCTAACTCTAATCCTAACGCTAACCCTAACCTTAACCCTAACCCTAAACTTAAACCTAACCCTAACCCTAACCCTAACCCTTACACTTACCCTAACCCTAACCCTAACTCTTACCCTAACCCTCACCCTAACCCTTACCCTTACCCTTCCAATAACCCTAAACCTAACCCTAACTTTACGCTAACACTTACCCTTACCCTAACCCTAACCTAACCTAACCCTTACCCTTATCGTAACCGTAACCCCAACCCTAACACTTACCCTTACCCTAACCCGTACAGTAACGCTAACCATAACCCTAAACCTTAACCTAACCCTAACCCTAAAACTAACCATTACCCTTACCCTAACCCTAACCCTAACACTAACCCTTACCCTTACCCTAAACCTAAACCTAACTCTAACAGTAAAACTTACCCTTACGCTAAACATAACCCTAACCCTTACCCTAAACCTAAGCCTTACCCTAACCCTAACCCTTACCCTTATCTTAACCCTAACCCTAACCCTAACCCTTACCCTTACCCTAACGCTAACCCTAACCCTTACCCAAACCCTAACTCTAACCCTAACCCTTATCCTAACCCTAACCCTAATCCTTACCGTAAGCCTTACCCTTACCCTAACCCTAACCCTAAGCCAAGCCTAACACTAAACCTAACTTCACCCTGACCCTTACCCTTACCCTAACCCTAACCCTAACCTGAAACCTATCCCTAACCCTATCCCTAACGTTTAGCCTTACCCTAAACCTAACCGTAAACCTTACACTAACCCTAACCCTAACACTAACCCTAACCCTTACTCTAACCTTAACCCTAACCCCAACCCCTAATCCTAACCCTAAACCTAACTCTAACCATAAACCTACCCTAACCCCAACCCTAACCCTTACCCTAACCCTAACCCTAACTCTTACCATAACCCTAACCCTAACTCTAACCTTAACCGTAACCCTAACATTACCCTAATCCTAACCCTAAACCTAACCTCTAACCCTAACCCAAACCCTAACCTCTAACCCTAACCCTAACCCTAACGTTAACCCTAACCCTTACCCTTATCCTAACCCTAACCCTAACCCTAACACTTACCATTACCCTAAACCCTACCATAAACCTTACCCTAACCCTAACCCTTACCCTTACCGTAACCCTAAACGTAACCCTAATCCTAACACTAAACCTACCCCTTTCCCTTACCCTGACCCTAACACTAACCCTAACCCTAAACCTTACCCTTACCCTAAACCTAACCCTAACCCTAAACCTTAACCTAACCCTAAACCTAACCCTAACACTTACCCTTACCCTAACCCTAAACCTAACCCTGACCCTAAACCTAACCCTAAGCCAAACCCTTGCCCTAACCCTAACACTAACCCTAACCCCTAACCCTAACACTAAACCTAACTCTAACTCTAACCCTAACCCTAAACCTAACCCTTACCTAACCCTAACCCTAACCCTTACCCTTACCCTAACCCTAACCCTAAACCTAACACTAACCCTAAACCTAACCCTAACACTAAACCTAACCCTTACACTTCCCCTAACCCTAACCCTAACCCTAACCTTAACCCTAACCCTAAACTTAAGACTAACCCTTACCCTAACCCTAACCCTAACACTAAAACTTACCCTTACCCTAAACAAAAACCTAACCCTTACCATAAACCTAACCCTAACCCTAACCCTAACCCTTCCCCTTACCTTAACCCTACCCTAAACCTAACCCTTACCCTTACCCTAACGCTAATCCTAACCCTTACCCTAACCCTAACCCTAACCCTAACCGTAACCCTAAACCTAAACGTAAACCTAACCCTAACCCTAACCCCAACGCTAAACCTGACCCTAACCCTAACCCTAACCCTTACCCTAACCCTAACCCTAATCCTAACCCTAACCCTTACCCTTATCCTAGCCTAACCCTAACCCTAAGCCTAACCCTAACACTAACCTTAAACCTAACCCTTACCCTTACCCTAACCCTAACCCTAAACTTAAACCTAACCCTAACCCTAAACCTTACTCTTACCCTAACCCTAACCCTAACCCATACCCTAACCCTCAACCTAACCCTTACCCTTACCCTTCCTCTATCCCTAAACCTAACCCTAACTTTACCCTAACCCTTACCCTTACCCTAACCCTAACCTTAACCTAACCCTTACCCTTATCGTAACCCTAACCCCAACCCTAACACTTACCCTTACCCTAACCCGTACCCTAACGCTAACCATAACCCTAAACCTTAACCTGACCCTAACCCAAACCGTAACCCTAAACCTTACACTTACCCTTACCCTAACCCTAAACCTAACCCTAACCCTAACCCTAACCCTAACCCTAATCCTTACCCTTACCCTAACCCTAACTCTAACCCGAACCCTAACACTAAAACGTACCCTTACCCTAAACATAACCCTAAACCTTACCCTAAAAGTAACCCTGACCCTAACCCTAACCCTTACCCTTACCTTAACCCTAACCCTAACCCTAACCCTTACCCTTACCCTAACGCTAACCCTAACCCTTACACAAACCCTAACCCTAACCCTAACACATACCCTTACACTAACCCTAACCCTACCTTTAAACCTAACCTTAAATCTAACCCTAACCCTAACCCTAACCCTTACCCTAACCCTCAACTTAACCACAACATTAAACCTAACCCTAACCCTAACCCTAAACCTTACCCTTACCCTAACCCTAACCCTAACCCTAAACCTTACCCTTACCCTAAACCTAACCCTAACCCTTACCCTAAACCTAACCCTAACCCTTACCCTTACACTAACCCTAAACCTAACCCTAACCCTAACCCTAACCCTTACCCTTACCCTAACCCTAACCCTAACACTAAACTTACCCTTACCCTAACCCTAACCCTAACCCTAACCCTAACCCTAACCCTAACCCTAACACATACTCTTACCCTATCCCTAACCCTAACCCTAAACCTAAACGTAAACCTAAAACTAACCCTAACCCCAACACTCAACCTGACCCTAACCCTAATCCTAACCCTTACCCTAATCCTAACCCTAATCCTAACTCTAACCATTACTCTTACCCTAACCCTAACCCTAACCCTAATCCTAACCCTAACGTTAACCTTATCCATCACCCTTACCCTTACTCTAACCCTAACCCTTACTCTTACCCTAACCCTAACCCTAACCCTAATCCTAACCCTAATCCTAACCCTAACCCTTACCCTTATCCTAGCCTAACCGTAACCCTAAGCCTAACCCTAACACTAACTTTAAACCTAACCCTTACCCTTACCCTAACCCTAACCCTAAACTTAAACCTAACCCTAACCCTAACCTAACCCTTACACTTACCCTAACCCTAACCCTAACCCTTACCCTAACCCTAACCCTTACCCTTACCCTAATCCTAACCTTAACCTAACCCTTACCCTTATTGTAACCCTAACCCTAACCCTAACACTTACCCTTACCCTAACCCGTACCCTAACGCTAACCCTAACCCTAAACCTTAACCTAACCCTAACCCTAACCCTAACCCTTACCCTTACCCTACCCTAACCCTAACCCTTACCCTAACCCTAACCCTAATCCTAACCCTAACCCTTACCCTTATCCTAGCCTAACCCTAACCCTAAGCCTAACCCTAACACTAACCTTAAACCTAACCCTTACCCTTACCCTAACCCTAACCCTAAACTTAAACCTAACCCTAACCCTAAACCTTACTCTTACCCTAACCCTAACCCTAACCCATACCCTAACCCTCAACCTAACCCTTACCCTTACCCTTCCTCTATCCCTAAACCTAACCCTAACTTTACCCTAACCCTTACCCTTACCCTAACCCTAACCTTAACCTAACCCTTACCCTTATCGTAACCCTAACCCCAACCCTAACACTTACCCTTACCCTAACCCGTACCCTAACGCTAACCATAACCCTAAACCTTAACCTGACCCTAACCCAAACCGTAACCCTAAACCTTACACTTACCCTTACCCTAACCCTAAACCTAACCCTAACCCTAACCCTAACCCTAACCCTAATCCTTACCCTTACCCTAACCCTAACTCTAACCCGAACCCTAACACTAAAACGTACCCTTACCCTAAACATAACCCTAAACCTTACCCTAAACGTAACCCTGACCCTAACCCTAACCCTTACCCTTACCTTAATACTAACCATAACCCTAACTCTTACCCTTA
>JANJXV010000038.1:9205000-9210000 GCA_024803745.1 Megascapheus bottae
CCTTACACTAACCCTAACCCTAACCCTTACCCTAACCCTAACCATAACCCTAATTCTAACACTTACCCTAACCCTAACCCTTACCCTAACCCTAACCCTAATCCTAACCGTTACCCTAAACCTAACCCTAACCCTAACCTCTAACCTTAACCCTTAACTTTAACCTAACCCTAACCCTAACCCTAAACCTTACCCTTAACCAAACCAAAACCTAACTTTAACCCTAACCCTAACCCTAACACTTACCCTAACCCTAAACCTAACCTCTAACCTAACCCTTAACCTAACCCTAACCCTAAACCTAACCCGAACCCTTACCCTAACCCTAACTCTAACCCTAACTCTTACCCTTACCCTTACCTTAACCCTAACGTTAACACTAACCCTTATCCTAACCCTAACCCTAAGCATAACCCTAACCCTTACACTTACCCTAACCCTAACCCTAAACGTTACCCTAACCCTAACCCTAAATCTAACCCTAACCCTTACCCTAAACCTAACCCTAATCCTAGCCCTAACCCTTACACTTACCCTAACCCTAACCTTAACACTAAACCTAACCCTAAACTTAACCTTATCCCTAACCCTTACCCTTACTCTAACCCTAACCCTAACCCTAACCCTTAGCCTAACATTAACACTAACTCTAAACCCTAACCTTTACCCTAACCCTAACCCTAACCCGTAACCCTAACCATAACCCTAGCCTAACCCTAACCCCTAACCCTAACCCTAACCCAAACCCGAACCCTTACCCTTATCCTAACCCTAACACTTACCCTTACCCTAACCCCTACCCTAACCCTAAACCTAACCCTAAATCTTAACCTAACCCTAACCCTAACACTAACCATTACCCTTACCCTAACCCTAAACCTAACCCTAACCCTAACCCTAACCCTTACCTTTACCCTAACCCTAAACATAACTCTAACAGTAAAACTTACCCTTACGCTAAACATAACCCTAACCCTTACCTTAAACCTAACCCTACCCCTAACCCTAACCCTTACCCTTACCTTAAACCTAACCCTAACCCTAACCCTTACCCTAAACATAACCCTAACCATTACCCTAAACGTAAACCTAACCCTATCCCAAACCCTTACCCTTACCTTAATCCTAACCATAACCCTAACCCTTACCCTTACCCTAACGCTAACCCTAAACCTTACACAAACCCTAACCCTAACCCTAACACATACCCTTACCATAACCATAACCATAACCCTAAACCTAACCCAAAACCTAACCCTAACTCTAACCCTAACCCTTACCCTAACCCTCAACTTAACCACAAAACTAAACCTAACCCTAACCCTAAACCCTACCCTTACCCTAACCCTAACCCTAAACCTAACCTTAAACCTAACCCTAATTATAACACTAAACTTTACACAAACCCTAAGCCTAACCCTAACACTAACCTTACACCTAACCCTTAACCTTACCCTAACCCTAACCATAACCTTAAACCTAATCCTAACCTTAACCCTAAACCTTACCCTTACCCTAACCCTAACCCTAACCCTTACCCTAAACCTAACCCTAAGCCAAACCCTTGCCCTAACCCTAACACTAATCCTAACCCCTAACACTAACACTAAACCTAACTCTAACTCTAACCCTAACCCTAAACCTAACCCTTACCTAACCCTAACCCTAACCCTTACCCTTAAGCTAACCCTAATCCTAAACCTAAAACTAACCCTAAACCTAACCCTAACCCTAAACCTAACCCTTACCCTTACCCTAACCCTAACCCTAACCCTAACCCTAACCCTAAGCCTAACCATTACCCTTACCCTAACCCTAACCCTAACACTAAAACTTACCCTTACCCTAAACATAACCCTAACTCTTACCATAAACCTAAGCCTAAGCCTAACCCTAACCCTTACCCTTACCTTAACCCTACCCTAACCCTAACCCTTACCCTTACCCTAACGCTAATCCTAACCCTTAACCTAACCCTAACCCTAACCCTAACACATACCCTTACCCTAACCCTAACCCTAACCCTAACCGTAACCCTAAACCTAAACGTAAACCTAACCCTAAACCTAACCCCAACACTAAACCTGACCCTAACCCTAACCCTAACCCTTACCCTAAACCTAACCCTAATCCTAACCCTAACCCTTACCCTTATCCTAGCCTAACCGTAAGCCTAAGCCTAACCCTAACACTAACCTTAAACCTAAACCTTACCCTTACCCTAACCCTAACCCTAAACTTAAACCTAACCCTAACCCTAACCCTAGCCCTTACCCTTACCCTAACCCTAACCCTAACCCTTACCCTAACCCTAACCCTAACCCTTACCCTTACCCTTCCCCTAACCCTAAACCTAACCCTAACTTTACCCTAACCCTTACCCTTACCCTAACCCTAACCTTAACCTATCCCTTACCCTTATCGTAACCCTAACCCTAACCCTAACACTTACCCTTACCCTAACCCGTACCCTAACGCTAACCCTAATCCTAAACCTTAACCTAACCCTAACACTAACCGTAACCCTAAACCTTACACTTACCCTTACCCTAAACCAAAACCTAACCCTAACCCTAACCCTAACCCTTACCCTTACCCTAACCCTAACTCAAACCTGAACCCTAACACTAAAACTTACCCTTACCCTAAACATAACCCAAACCATTACCCTAAACGTAACCCTAAACCTAACCCTAACCCTTACCCTTACCTTAATCCTAACCATAACCGTCACCCTTACCCTTACCCTAACGCTAAGCCTAAACCTTACACAAACCCTAACCCTAACCCTAACACATACCCTTACCCTAACCCTAACCATAACCCTAAACCTAACCCTAAACCTAACCCTAACACTAACCCTAACCCTTACCCAAACCCTCAACTTAACCACAACACTAAACCTAACCCTAACCCTAACCCTAAACCTAACCCTTACCCTAACCCTAACCCTAAACCTTACACAAACCCTAACCCTAACCATAACACATACCCTTACCCTAACCCTAACCCTAAACCTAAACCTAACCCTAACACTAACCTTACCCCTAACCCTTAACCTTACCCTAACCCTAAACCTAACCCTTACCCTAACCCTAACCCTAAGCCAAACCCTTGCCCTAACCCTAACACTAACCCTAACCCCTAACCCTAACACTAAACCTAACTCTAACTCTAACCCTAACCCTAAACCTAGCCCTTACCTAACCCTAACCCTAACCCTTACCCTTACGCTAACCCTAACCCTAAACCTAACACTAACCCTAAACCTAACCCTAAACCTAAACCTAACCCTTACCCTTACCCTAACCCTAACCCTAACCCTAACCTTAACCCTAACCCTAACCTTAAGCCTAAACCTTACCCTAACCCTAACCCTAACCCTAAACGTAAACCTAAACCTAAACCTAAACCTTATCCTTACCCTAACCCTAATCCTAAACCGAACCCTTACCCTTACCCTTACCCTAAACCTAACCCTAAGCCTTACACTTATCCTAAACCTAACCCTAACCCTAACCCTAAACCTTACCCTTACCCTAACCCTAACCCTAACCCTTACCCTAACCCTAATCCTAAATCTAACCCAAACCCTTACCCTAACCCTTACCCTAACCCAGAACCTAACCCTAACCCTAACCCTAACCCTTACCCTTACCCTATAACTAACACTAACCCATACCCTCACCCTTACCCTAACCCAAATCGTAACTCTAACCCTAACCCTAACACTTACCCTACCCCTAACCCTAACCCTAACCCTTACCATTACTCTAACCCTAACCTTAAACTTAATCCCAACCCTAAACCTAACCCTAACACTAACCCTAACACATACCCTTACCCTTACACTAACCCTAACCCTAACCCTTACCCTAACCCTAACCATAACCCTAATTCTAACACTTACCCTAACCCTAACCCTTACCCTAACCCTAACCCTAATCCTATCCGTTACCCTAAACCTAACCCTAATTCTAACCTCTAACCTTAACCCTTAACTTTAACCTAACCCTAACCCTAACCCTAAACCTTACCCTTAACCAAACCAAAACCTAACTTTAACCCTAACCCTAACCCTAACACTTACCCTAACCCTAAACCTAACCTCTAACCTAACCCTTAACCTAACCCTAACCCTAAACCTAACCCGAACCCTTACCCTAACCCTAACTCTAACCCTAACTCTTACCCTTACCGTTACCTTAACCCTAACGTTAACACTAACCCTTATCCTAACCCTAACCCTAAGCATAACCCTAACCCTTACACTTACCCTAACCCTAACCCTAAACGTTACCCTAACCCTAACCCTAAATCTAACCCTAACCCTTACCCTAAACCTAACCCTAATCCTAGCCCTAACCCTTACACTTACCCTAACCCTAACCTTAACACTAAACCTAACCCTAAACTTAACCTTATCCCTAACCCTTACCCTTACTCTAACCCTAACCCTAACCCTAACCCTTAGCCTAACATTAACACTAACTCTAAACCCTAACCTTTACCCTAACCCTAACCCTAACCCGTAACCCTAACCATAACCCTAGCCTAACCCTAACCCCTAACCCTAACCCTAACCCAAACCCGAACCCTTACCCTTATCCTAACCCTAACACTTACCCTTACCCTAACCCCTACCCTAACCCTAAACCTAACCCTAAATCTTAACCTAACCCTAACCCTAACACTAACCATTACCCTTACCCTAACCCTAAACCTAACCCTAACCCTAACCCTAACCCTAACCCTTACCCTTACCCTAACCCTAAACATAACTCTAACAGTAAAACTTACCCTTACCCTAAACCTAACCCTACCCCTAACCCTAACCCTTACCCTTACCTTAAACCTAACCCTAACCCTAACCCTTACCCTAAACATAACCCTAACCATTACCCTAAACGTAACCCTAACCCTATCCCAAACCTTTACCCTTGCCTTAATCCTAACCATAACCCTAACCCTTACCCTTACCCTAACGCTAACCCTAAACC
>JANJXV010000038.1:9212500-9245000 GCA_024803745.1 Megascapheus bottae
CTTACCCTAACCCTAACCCTAAACCTAACCTCTAACCGTAACCCAAAACCTGACCTCTAACCCTAACCCTAACCCTAACGTTAACCCTAACACTAACCCTAACCCCTAATCCTAACCCTAACCCTAACCCTAACACTTACCCTTACCCTAACCCCTACCCTAAACCTTACCCTAACCCTAACACTTACCCTTACCCTAACCCTAAACGTAACCCTAACCCTAACACTAACCCTAACCCTTTCCCTTACCCTAACCCTAACCCTAACACTAACCCTAACCCTAAACCTTATCCTTACCCTAAACCTAACCCTAACCCTTACCCTAAACCTAACCCTAACCCTAAAACTGAACCTAACCCTAACCCTAACCCTTACCCTTACCCTAACCCTAAACCTAACCCTAACCCTAACCCTAAACCTTACCCTTACCCTACCCCTAACCCTAACACTAAAACTTACCCTTACCCTAAACATAACCCTAACCATTACGATAAACCTAACCCTTACCCTAACCCTAACCCTTACCCTTACCTTAACCCTAACCCTAACCCTAACCCTTACCCTTACCATAACGCTAATCCTAACCCTTACCCTAACCCAACCCCTAACCCTAACACATACCCTTACGTAACCCTAACCCTAACCCTAACCGTAATCCTAAACCTAATCGTAAACCTAACCCTAACCCTAACCCCAACACTAAACCTAACCCTAACCCTAACACTTACCCTTACCCTAACCCGAACCCTAATCCTAACCCTAACTCTTACTCTTATCCTAGCCTAACCCTAACCCTAAGCCTATCCCTAACCCTAACCTTAACCCTAACCCTTACCCTTACCCTAACCCTAACTCTAAACTTAAACCTAACCCTAACCCTAACCCTTACCCTTACCCTAACCCTAACCCTAACCCTTAACCTAACCCTCACCCTAACCCTTACCCTTACCCTTCCACTAACCCTAAACCTAACCCTAACTTTACCCTAACCCTTACCCTTACCCTAACCCTAACTCTAAACTTAAACCTAACCCTAACCCTAACCCTAACCCTAACCCTAACCTTAACCTAACCCTTACCCTTATCGTAACCCTAACCCTAACCCTAACACTTACCCTTACCCTAACCCGTACCCTAACGCTAACCATAACCCTAAACCTTAACCTAACCCTAACCCTAACCGTAACCCTAAATCTTACACTTACCCTTATCCTAACCCTAAACCTAACCCTAACCCTAACCCTAATCCTTACCCTTTCCCTAAACCTAACTCTAACCCGAACCCTAACACTAAAACTTACCCTTACCCTAAACATAACCCTAACCCTTAGCCTAAACATAACCCTGACCCTACCCTTAACTTAATACTAACCATAACCCTAACCCTTACCCTTACCCTAACGCTAACCCTAACCCTTACACAAACCCTAACCCTAACCCTAACACATACCCTTACACTAACCCTAACCCTACCCCTAAACCTAACCCAAAATCTAACCCTAAACCCAACCCTAAACCTCAACTTAACCACAACACTAAACCTAACCCTAACCCTAACCCTAAACCTTACCCTTACCCTAACCCTAACCCTAACGCTAACCCTAACCCTTACCCTTACCCTAACCCTAAACCTAACCGTAACCCTAACCCTAACCCTTACCCTTACCCTAACCCTAACCCTACACTAAAACTTACCCTTACCCTAAACATAACCCTAACTCTTACCATAAACCTAAGCCTAAGCCTAACCCTAACCCTTACCCTTACCTTAACCCTACCCTAACCCTAACCCTTACCCTTACTCTAACGCTAATCCTAACCCTTACCCTAACCCTAACCCTAACCCTAACCGTAACCCTAAACCTAAACGTAAAGCTAACCCTAACCCTAACCCCAACACTAAACCTGACCCTAACCCTAACCCTAACCCTTACCCTAACCCTAAACCTAATCCTAACCCTAACCCTTACGCTTATCCTAGCCTAACCCTAACCCTAAGCCTAACCCTAACACTAACCTTAAACCTAAACCTTACCCTTACCCTAACCCTAACCCTAAACTTAAACCTAACCCTAAACCTAACCCTAAACCTTACCCTTACCCTAAACCTAACCCTAACCCTTAACCTAACCCTAACCCTAACCCTTAACCTCACCCTTCCCCTAACCCTAAACCTAACCCTAACTTTTCCCTAACCCTTACCCTTACCCTAACCCTAACCTTAACCTAACCCTTACCCTTATCCTAACCCTAACCCGTACCCTAACACTTACCCTCACCCTAACCCGAACCCTAATGCTAACCCTCACCCTAAACCTTAACCTAACCCTAACACTAACCGTAACCCTAAACCTTACACTTACCCTTACCCTAACACAAAACCTAACCCTAACCCTAACCCTAACCCTTACCCTTACCCTAACCCTAACCCTAACCCTCACCCTAAACCTTAACCTAACCCTAACACTAACCGTAACCCTAAACCTTACACTTACACTTACCCTAACCCCAAACCTAACCCTAACCCTAACCCTAACCCTAACCCTAAACCTAACCCTTAAATAAACCTAACCCTAACCCTTACCCTTACCCTAACCCTAACCCTAAACCTAACACTAACCCTAAACCTAACCCTAACCCTAAACCTAACCCTTACCCTTACCCTAACCCTAACCCTAACCCTAACCCTAAACTTAACCCTAACCCTAAACTTAAGCCTAACCCTTACCCTAACACTAACTCTAACCCTAACCCTAACCTAACCTTTATCCTTACCCTAACCCTAAACCTAACCCTAACCCTAAAGGTAAACCTAAACCTAAACCTAAACCTAAACCTTACCCTTACCCTAACCCTAATCCTAAACCTAACCCTAACCCTTTCCCTTACCCTCACCCTAACACTTACCCTTACCCTTACACTATCCCTAACCCTAAACCTTACCCTAACCCTAACCCTAACCCTAATCCTAACACTTACCCTAACCCTAACCCTAACCCTTACCCTAACCCTAACCCTAATCCTAACCGTTACCCTAAACCTAACCCTAACCCTAACCTCTAACCTTAACCTAAACCTAACCCTAACCCTAACCCTAAACCTTACCCTTAACCAAACCTAACCGTAAACCTAACCCTAACCCTAACCCTAAACCTAACCCTAACCCTTATCCTTAACCTAGCCCTAACCCTAACCCTAAGCCTAACCCTAACACTATCCTTAACCCTAACCCTTAACCTTACCCTCACCCTAACCCAAACCCTAACCTTAAACCTAACCCTAACTCTAACCCTAACCCTTACCCTTAACCTAACCATAACACTAACCCTTACTCTAACGCTAACCCTAAACCTAACCCTTGCGCTAACCCTAACACTAACCCTAACTCTAAACCTTACTCTAACTCTAACCCTAACACAAAACCTAACCCTTACCCTAACCCTAACCCTAACCCTTACCCTAACCCTAACACTAAACCTAACACTATCCCTAACCCTAACCCTAACCCGAACCCTAACCCTTACCCTTAACCTAACCCTATCCCTAACCCTAACCTTAACCCTAACCCTAACCCTAACCCTTGCTCTTACCGAAACCCTAACCCTAAAACTAACACTAACCCTAACCCTAACCCTAAACCTAAACCTCATCCTTACCCTTACACTAACCCTAACCCTAAACCTAACCCTAACCCTAACCATTACCCAAACCCTAACCTCTAACCCTAACCCTAACCCTAACCCTAACCCTAAACCTTACCCTTATCCTAACCCTTACCCTAACCCTAACCCTAATCCTAGCCCCAACCCTTACCCTTACCCTAAACCTAACCCTAACCCTTACCTTTAATCTAGCCCTAACCCTAACCCTAAGCCTAACCCTAACACTAACCTTAACCCTAACCCTTAACCTTACCCTCACCCTAACCCAAACCCTAACCTTAAACCTAACCCTAACTCTAACCCTAACCCTTACCCTTAACCTAACCCTAACCCGAAACCTTACTCTAACGCTAACCCTAAACCTAACCCTTGCGCAAACCCTAACACTAACCCTAACCCTAAAACTGACTCTAACTCTAACCCTAACACAAAACATAACCCTTACCCTAACCCTAACCCTAACCCTTAACCTTACCCTAACCCTAACCCTAACCCTAAACCTAACACTATCCCTAACCCTAACCCTAACCCTAAACCTAACCCTTACCCTTAACCTAACCCTATCCCTAACCCTAACCTTAACCCGAACCCTAACCCTAACCCTGTCTCTTACCGTAACCCTAACCCTAAAACAAACACTAACCCTAACCCTAACCCTAACCCTAAACCTAAACCTCACCCTTACCCTTACCCTAACCCTAACCCTAAACCTAACCCTAAACCTAACCATAACCCAAACCCTAACCTCTATCATTAACCCTAACCCTAACCCTAAACCTTACCCTTATCCTAACCCTTACCCTAACCCTAACCCTAATCCAGCCCTAACCCTTACCCTTACCCTAACCCTAACCTTCACCCTAACCCGAAATCTAACCCTAACCCTAACCCTAACCCTTACCCTTACCCTAGCTCTAACCCTAAACCTAACCCTAACCCTTACCCTTACCCTCACCCTAACCGAAAGCTTAACCATAACCCTCACCCTAACCCTAACCCTAACCCTTATCCTTACCCTAACCCTAACCCTATACCTAAACCTAACCCTAACCCTAAACCTAATCATTACCTTTACCCTAACCCTACCCCTAAAACCAACCCTAACCCTCACCCTTACCCTAACCCTAACCTTAACCCTAACCCTAAACTTAAGCCTAACCCTTACCCTAACACTAACCCTAACGTAACCCTAACCGAACCTTTATCCTTACCCTAACCCTAACCCTAACCCTAAACGTAAACCTAACCCTAAACCAAAATCTTACCCTTACCCTAACCCTAATCCTGAACCTAACCCTAACCCTAACACTTACAATTACCCTAACCCTAACCCTTACAATTACCCTAAACCAAACAATAACCCTAACCCTAAACCTTACCCTTACCCTAACCCTAACCCTAACCCTTACCCTAACCCTAACCCTAACCCTAACTCTAACCCAAACCCTTACACTTACCCTTACCCTAACCCTGAACCTAAACCCAACCCTAACCCTAACCTTTACCCTTACCCTAAAACTAACACTAACTCTAACCCTCACCCTTACCCTAACCCAAATCCTAACCCTAACCCTAACACTTACCCTAACCCTAGCCCTAACCCTGACCATTACCCTAACCCTAACCCTAAACTTAATCCCAAACCAAAACCTAACCCTAACCCTAACCCTAACACTTACCCTTACCCTTACACTAACCCTAACCCTAACCCTTACCCTAACCCTTACACTTACCCTAAACCTAACCCTAACCCTTACCCTAACCCTAACCCTAAATCTAACCGTTATCGTAAACCTAACCCTAAATCTAACCTCTATCCCTAACCCTTAACCTAAACCTAACCCTAACCCTAACCCTAACCCTAACCCTTACCCTAACCCTACACCTAACCTCTAACCTAACCCTTAACCTAACACTAGCCCTAACCCTAACCCTAACCCTTACCCTAACCCTAAGCCTAAACCTAACCCTATCCCTTACCCTTACCCTAGCCCTAACCCTAAACCTAAGCCTAATCCTAACCCTAAACTTAACCCTAACCCTTACGATTACCCTAACCCTAACCCTAACCCTTACATTAACCCTAACCCTAAACCTAACCCTAACCCTAACCCTAACCCTAACCCTCACCCTAACCCTAAACCTTACACTTACCCTGAACCTAACCCGAACCCTTACCCTAAACCTAAGCCTAACCCTAACCCTTACCCTAACCTTAACCCTAACACTAACCCTAACCCTTATCCTAACCGTAACCCTAATCATAACCCTAACCCTTACACTTATCCCTTACCCTAACCCTAAACCTAACCCTAACCCTAACCCTACATCTAACCCTAACACTTATCCTAAACCTAACCCTAATCCTAAACCTAACCCTTACCCTTACCCTAAACTTAACCCTAAACCTAACCCTTACCTTAACCTTATCCCTAACCCTTACCCTTACTCTAACCCTAACCCTAACCCTAACCCTTAACCTTTCCCTAACACTAACCCTAAACCCTAACACTTACCCTAACCCTAACCCTAAGAGGTAACCCTAACCATAACCCTAACCCTACCCCTAACCCCAAAACCTAACCCTAAACCTAACCCTTACCCTTATCCTTGCCCTAACACTTACCCTTACCCTAACTTCTACCCTAACCCTAACCCTAAACCTTAACCTAAACCAAACCCTAACACTAACCCTTACCCTTACCCTAACCCTAAGCCTAAGCCTAACCCTAACCCTAAACCTAACCCTTATCTTTACCCTAACCCTAACTCTAACATTAAAACTTTCCCTTAAGCTAAACATAACCCTAACCCTTACCCTAAACCCAATCCTAACCCTAACCCTAACCCTAACCCTTACCCTAACCCTAACACTTACCCTAAACCTAACCCTAACCCTTACCCTAACCCTAACCCTAAACCTAACCCTTACCTTTACCCTAACCCTAACTCTAACATTAAAACTTTCCCTTAAGCTAAACATAACCCTAACCCTTAACCTAAACCTAACCCTAACCCTAACCCTAACCCTAACCCTAACCCTTACCCTAACCCTACACCTAACCTCTAACCTAACCCTTAACCTAACACTAGCCCTAACCCTAACCCTAACCCTTACCCTAACCCTAAGCCTAAACCTAACCCTATCCCTTACCCTTACCCTAGCCCTAACCCTAACCCTAACCCTAATCCTAACCGTTACCCTAAACCTAACCCTAACCCTAACCTCTAATCTTAACCCTTAACTTTAACCTAACCCTAACCCTAACCCTAAACCTTACCCTTAACCAAACCAAAACCTAACTTTAACCCTAACCCTAACCCTAACACTTACCCTAACCCTAAACCTAACCTCTAACCTAACCCTTAACCTAACCCTAACCCTAACCCTAACCCTAACCCTTACCCTTACCCTTACCTTAACCCTAACGTTAACACTAACCCTTATCCTAACCCTAACCCTAATCCTAGCCCTAACCCTTACACTTACCCTAACCCTAACCTTAACACTAAACCTAACCCTAAACTTAACCTTATCCCTAACCCTTACCCTTACTCTAACCCTAACCCTAACCCTAACCCTTAGCCTAACATTAACACTAACTCTAAACCCTAACCTTTACCCTAACCCTAACCCTAACCCGTAACCATAACCATAACCCTAGCCTAACCCTAACCCCTAACCCTAACCCTAACCCAAACCCGAACCCTTACCCTTATCCTAACCCTAACACTTACCCTTACCCTAACCCCTACCCTAACCCTAAACCTAACCCTAAATCTTAACCTAACCCTAACCCTAACACTAACCATTACCCTTACCCTAACCCTAAACCTAACCCTAACCTTAACCCTAACCCTAACCCTTACCCTTACCCTAACCCTAAACATAACTCTAACAGTAAAACTTACCCTTACGCTAAACATAACCCTAACCCTTACCCTAAACCTAACCCTACCCCTAACCCTAACCCTTACCCTTACCTTAAACCTAACCCTAACCCTAACCCTTACCCTAAACATAACCCTAACCATTACCCTAAACGTAACCCTAACACTATCCCAAACCCTTACCCTTACCTTAATCCTAACCATAACCCTAACCCTTACCCTTACCCTAACGATAACCCTAAACCTTACACAAACCCTAACCCTAACCCTAACACATACCCTTACCCTAACCATAACCATAACCCTAAACCTAACCCTAAACCTAACCCTAACCCTAACCCTAACCCTTACCCTAACCCTCAACTTAACCACAAAACTAAACCTAACCCTAACCCTAAACCTTACCCTTACCCTAACCCTAACCCTAAACCTAACCTTAAACCTAACCCTAATTATAACCCTAAACCTTACACAAACCCTACCCTAACCCTAACACATACCCTTACACTAACCCTAACCCTAACCCTAAGCCTAACACTAACACTAACCTTACACCTAACCCTTAACCTTACCCTAACCCTAACCCTAACCTTAAACCTAACCCTAACCTTAACCCTAACCCTTACCCTTACCCTAACCCTAACCCTAACCCTTACCCTAACCCTAACCCTAAGCCAAACCCTTGCCCTAACCCTAACACTAATCCTAACCCCTAACCCTAACACTAAACCTAACTCTAACTCTAACCCTAACCCTAAACCTAACCCTTACCTAACCCTAACCCTAACCCTTACCCTTAAGCTAACCCTAATCCTAAACCTAAAACTAACCCTAAACCTAACCCTAACCCTAAACCTAAACCTTACCCTTACCCTAACCCTAACCCTAACCCTAACCTTAACCCTAACCCTAAACTTAAGCCTAAACCTTACCCTAACACTAACCCTAACCCTAACCCTAACCTAAACTTTGTCCTTACCCTAACCCTAACCCTAACCCTAACCCTAACCCTAAACGTAAACCTAAACCTAAACGTAAACCTTACACTTACCCTAACCCTAATCCTAAACCGAACCCTAACCCTTACCCTTACCCTCACCCTAACCCTAACCCTAAACGTAAACTTAAATCTAACCCTAACCCTAACCCTAAACCTTACACAAACCCTAACCCTAACCCTAACACATACCCTTACACTAACCCTAACCCTAACCCTTACTCTTAACCTAACCCTAACCCGAAACCTAACCCTAACCCTAAACCTTACCCTTACCCTTACCCTAACCCTAAACCTAACCCTAACCCTAACCCTACATCTAACCCTAACACTTACCCTAAACCTAACCCTAATCTTAAACCTAACCCTTACCCTTACCCTAAACTTAACCCTAAACCTAACCCTTACCTTAACCTTATCCCTAACCCTTACCCTTACTCTAACCCTAACCCTAACCCTAACCCTTAACCTTTCCCTAACACTAACCCTAAACCCTAACACTTACCCTAACCCTAACCCTAAGAGGTAACCCTAACCATAACCCTAACCCTACCCCTAACCCCAAAACCTAACACTAAACCTAACCCTTACCCTTATCCTTGCCCTAACACTTACCCTTACCCTAACTTCTACCCTAACCCTAACCCTAAACCTTAACCTAAACCAAACCCTAACACTAACCCTTACCCTTACCCTAACCCTAAGCCTAAGCCTAACCCTAACCCTAAACCTAACCCTTACCTTTACCCTAACCCTAACTCTAACATTAAAACTTTCCCTTAAGCTAAACATAACCCTAACCCTTACCCTAAACCTAATCCTAACCCTAACCCTAACCCTAACCCTTACCCTAACCCTAACACTTACCCTAAACCTAACCCTAACCCTTACCCTAACCCTAACCCTAAATCTAACCGTTATCGTAATCTTAACCCTAAATCTAACCTCTATCCCTAACCCTTAACCTAAACCTAACCCTAACCCTAACCCTAACCCTTACCCTAACCCTACACCTAACCTCTAACCTAACCCTTAACCTAACACTAGCCCTAACCCTAACCCTAACCCTTACCCTAACCCTAAGCCTAAACCTAACCCTATCCCTTACCCTTACCCTAGCCCTAACCCTAAACCTAAGCCTAATCCTAACCCTAAACTTAACCCTAACCCTTACGATTACCCTAACCCTAACCCTAACCCTTACATTAACCCTAACCCTAAACCTAACCCTAACCCTAACCCTAACACTCACCCTAACCCTAAACCTTACACTTACCCTAAACCTAACCCGAACCCTTACCCTAAACCTAAGCCTAACCCTAACCCTTACCCTAACCTTAACCCTAACACTAACCCTAACCCTTATCCTAACCATAACCCTAATCATAACCCTAACCCTTACCCTTACCCTTACCCTAACCCTAAACCTAACCCTAACCCTAACCCTACATCTAACCCTAACACTTACCCTAAACCTAACCCTAATCCTAAACCTAACCCTTACCTTACCCTAAACTTAACCCTAAACCTAACCCTTACCTTAACCTTATCCCTAACCCTAAACCTAACCCTAACCCTAACCCTAACCCTAACCCTAACCCTAACCCTAAACCTTAACCTAACCCTAACCATAACACTAAACCTTACACTTACCTTAACCCTAAACCTAACCCTACCCCTTACCCTTACCCTAACCCTAACCCTAACTCTAACACTAAAACTTACCCTTACGCTAAACATAACCCTAACACTTACCCTAAACCTAACCCTAAACTTAAACTTATCCCTAACTCTTACCCTTACTCTAACCCTAACCCTAACCCTAACCCTTAACCTAACCCTAACACTAACCCTAAACCCTAACACTTACCCTAACCATAACCCTAACACTAACCATAACCCCTAACACTAACCCTAACCCTAAACCTAACCCTTACCCTTACCCTAAACCTAACCCTAACCCTTACACTTATCCTAAACCTAACCCTAACCCTAACCCTAAACCTTACCCTTACCCTAACCCTAACCCTAACCCTTACCCTAACCCTAACCCTAAATCTAACCCAAACCCTTACCCTAACCCTTACCCTAACCCAGAACCTAACCCTAACCCTAACCCTAACCCTTACCCTTACCCTATAACTAACCCTAACCCTAACCCTAACCCTCACCCTTACCCTAACCCAAATCGTAACTCTAACCCTAACCCTAACACTTACCATACCCCTAACCCTAACCCTAACCCTTACCATTACTCTAACCCTAACCTTAAACTTAATCCCAACCCTAAACCTAACCCTAACACTAACCCTAACACATAACCTTACCCTTGCACTAACCCTAACCCTAACCCTTACCCTAACCCTAACCATAACCCTAATTCTAACACTTACCCTAACCCTAAACCTTAACCTAACCCTAACCCTAATCCTAACCGTTACCCTAAACCTAACCCTAACCCTAACCTCTAACCTTAACCCTTAACTTTAACCTAACCCTAACCCTAACCTAAACCTTACCCTTAACCAAACCAAAACCTAACTTTAACCCTAACCCTAACCCTAACACTTACCCTAACCCTAAACCTAACCTCTAACCTAACCCTTAACCTAACCCTAACCCTAAACCTAACCCGAACCCTTACCCTAAACCTAACCCTAACCCTAACCCTAACCCTAACCCTTACCCTTACCCTTACCTTAACCCTAACGTTAACACTAACCCTTATCCTAACCCTAACCCTAAGCATAACCCTAACCCTTACACTTACCCTAACCCTAACCCTAAACGTTACCCTAACCCTAACCCTAAATCTAACCCTAACCCTTACCCTAAACCTAACCCTAATCCTAGCCCTAACCCTTACACTTACCCTAACCCTAACCTTAACACTAAACCTAACCCTAAACTTAACCTTATCCCTAACCCTTACCCTTACTCTAACCCTAACCCTAACCCTAACCCTTAGCCTAACATTAACACTAACTCTAAACCCTAACCTTTACCCTAACCCTAACCCTAACCCGTAACCGTAACCATAACCCTAGCCTAACCCTAACCCCTAACCCTAACCCTAAACCAAACCCGAACCCTTACCCTTATCCTAACCCTAACACTTACCCTTACCCTAACCCCTACCCTAACCCTAAACCTAACCCTAAATCTTAACCTAACCCTAACCCTAACACTAACCATTACCCTTACCCTAACCCTAAACCTAACCCTAACCCTAACCCTAACCCTAACCCTAACCCTCAACTTAACCACAAAACTAAACCTAACCCTAACCCTAAACCTTACCCTTACCCTAACCCTAACCCTAAACCTAACCTTAAACCTAACCCTAATTATAACCCTAAACCTTACACAAACCCTACCCTAACCCTAACACATACCCTTACACTAACCCTAACCCTAACCCTAAGCCTAACACTAACACTAACCTTACACCTAACCCTTAACCTTACCCTAACCCTAACCCTAACCTTAATCCTAACCCTAATCTTAACCCTAACCCTTACCCTTACCCTAACCCTAACCCTAACCCTTACCCTAACCCTAACCCTAAGCCAAACCCTTGCCCTAACCCTAACACTAATCCTAACCCCTAACCCTAACACTAAACCTAACTCCAACTCTAACCCTAACCCTAAACCTAACCCTTACCTAACCCTAACCCTAACCCTTACCCTTAAGCTAACCCTAATCCTAAACCTAAAACTAACCCTAAACCTAACCCTAACCCTAAACCTAAACCTTACACTTACCCTAACCCTAACCCTAACCCTAACCTTAACCCTAACCCTAAACTTAAGCCTAACCCTTACCCTAACACTAACCCTAACCCTAACCCTAACCTAAACTTTATCCTTACCCTAACCCTAACCCTAACACTAACCCTAAACGTAAACCTAAACCTAAACGTAAACCTTACACTTACCCTAACCGTAATCCTAAACCGAACCCTAACCCTTACCCTTACCCTCACCCTAACCCTAACCCTAACCCTAAACCTAACCTTAAATCTAACCCTAACCCTAACCCTAAACCTTACACAAACCCTAACCCTAACCCTAACACATACCCTTACACTAACCCTAACCCTAACCCTTACTCTTAACCTAACCCTAACCCGAAACCTAACCCTAACCCTAAACCTTACCCTTACCCTTACCCTAACCCTAAACCTAACCCTAACCCTAACCCTACATCTAACCCTAACACTTACCCTAAACCTAACCCTAATCCTAAACCTAACCCTTACCCTTACCCTAAACTTAACCCTAAACCTAACCCTTACCTTAACCTTATCCCTAACCCTTATCCTTACTCTAACCCTAACCCTAACCCTAACCCTTAACCTTTCCCTAACACTAACCCTAAACCCTAACACTTACCCTAACCCTAACCCTAAGAGGTAACCCTAACCATAACCCTAACCCTACCCCTAACCCCAAAACCTAACCCTAAACCTAACCTTTACCCTTATCCTTGCCCTAGCACTTACCCTTACCCTAACTTCTACCCTAACCCTAACCCTAAACCTTAACCTAAACCAAACCCTAAGACTAACCCTTACCCTTACCCTAACCCTAAGCCTAAGCCTAACCCTAACCCTAAACCTAACCCTTACCTTTACCCTAACCCTAACTCTAACATTAAAACTTTCCCTTAAGCTAAACATAACCCTAACCCTTACCCTAAACCTAATCCTAACCCTAACCCTAACCCTAACCCTTACCCTAACCCTAACACTTACCCTAAACCTAACCCTAACCCTTACCCTAACCCTAACCCTAAATCTAACAGTTATCGTAAACCTAACCCTAAATCTAACCTCTATCCCTAACCCTTAACCTAAACCTAACCCTAACCCTAACCCTAACCCTTACCCTAACCCTACACCTAACCTCTAACCTAACCCTTAACCTAACACTAGCCCTAACCCTAAACCTAACCCTTACCCTAACCCTAAGCCTAAACCTAACCCTATCCCTTACCCTTACCCTAGCCCTAACCCTAAACCTAAGCCTAATCCTAACCCTAAACTTAACCCTAACCCTTACGATTACCCTAACCCTAACCCTAACCCTTACATTAACCCTAACCCTAAACCTAACCCTAACCCTAACCCTAACCCTCACCGTAACCCTAAACCTTACACTTACCCTAAACCTAACCCGAACCCTTACCCTAAACCTAAGCCTAACCCTAACCCTTACCCTAACCTTAACCCTAACACTAACCCTAACCCTTATCCTAACCGTAACCCTAATCATAACCCTAACCCTTACCCTTACCCTAACCCTAAACCTAACCCTAACCCTAACCCTACATCTAACCCTAACACTTACCCTAAACCTAACCCTAATCCTAAACCTAACCCTTACCCTTACCCTAAACTTAACCCTAAACCTAACCCTTACCTTAACCTTATCCCTAACCCTTACCCTTACTCCCACCCTAACCCTAACCCTAACCCTTAACCTTTCCCTAACACTAACCCTAAACCCTAACACTTACCCTAACCCTAACCCTAAGAGGTAACCCTAAACATAACCCTAACCCTACCCCTAACCCCAAAACCTAACCCTAAACCTAACCCTAACCCTAACACTTTACCTAACCCTAACCTTAACCCAAACACTAAACCTTACCCTAACGCTAACCCTAACCCTTACCCTAACCCTAACCCTTACCCTTACCCTAACCCTAACCCTAAACCTAACCCTAACCCTAACACTAACCCTAAACCTAACCCTTACCCTAACCCTAACCCTAGTCCTAACCCTAAACCTTACCCTTACCCTAACCCTAACCCTATCCCTAAAACTAATCCTAACCCTTACCTTAACCCTAACCCTAACCCTTACACTTACCCTAACCCTAACCCCTGCCCTAACCCTTACCCTAACCCAACCCTAACGCTGACACTTACACTAACCCTAAACCTAAACCTAACCCTAAGCCTAACCCTAACCCTAACCCTTACCCTTAACTTAACACTAACTCTCAACCTAACCCTAAAACTTACTCTTACCCTAAACCTAACCCGAACCCTTACCCTAAACCTAACCCTAACCCTAACCCTTACCGTTACCTTAACCCTAACCCTAACTCTAACCCTTATCTTAACCCTAACCCTAACCCTAACCCTAACCCTAACCGTAACCCTAAACCTAAACGTAAACTTAACCCTAAACCTAACCCCAACACTAAACCTGACCCTAACCCTAACCCTAACCCTTACCCTAAACCTAACCCTAATCCTAACCCTAACCCTTACCCTTATCCTAGCCTAACCGTAAGCCTAAGCCTAACCCTAACACTAACCTTAAACCTAAACCTTACCCTTACCCTAACCCTAACCCTAAACTTAAACCTAACCCTAACCCTAACCCTAGCCCTTACCCTTACCCTAACCCTAACCCTAACCCTTACCCTAACCCTAACCCTAACCCTTACCCTTACCCTTCCCCTAACCCTAAACCTAACCTTAACTTTACCCTAACCCTTACCCTTACCCTAACCCTAACCTTAACCTATCCCTTACCCTTATCGTAACCCTAACCCTAACCCTAACACTTACCCTTACCCTAACCCGTACCCTAACGCTAACCCTAATCCTAAACCTTAACCTAACCCTAACACTAACCGTAACCCTAAAACTTACACTTACACTTACCCTAAACCAAAACCTAACCCTAACCCTAACCCTTACCCTTACCCTAACCCTAACTCAAACCTGAACCCTAACACTAAAACTTACCCTTACCCTAAACATAACCCAAACCATTACCCTAAACGTAACCCTAAACCTAACCCTAACCCTTACCCTTACCTTAATCCTAACCATAACCGTCACCCTTACCCTTACCCTAACGCTAACCCTAAACCTTACACAAACCCTAACCCTAACCCTAACATATACCCTTACCCTAACCCTAACCATAACCCTAAACCTAACACTAAACCTAACCCTAACCCTTACCCTTATCCTAGCCCTAACCCTAACCCTAAGCCTAACCCTAACACTAACCTTAACCCTAACCCTTACCCTTACCCTAATCCTAACCATAACGCTAACCTTAAACCTAACCCTAACCCTAACCCTAATACTTACCCTTACCCTTACCCTAACCCTAAACCTAACCCTTACCCTAACCCTAACCCTAACCCTAACCCTTACCCTAACCCTAACACTAACCATAACCCCTAACCCTAACCCTTAACCTAACTCTATCCCTAACCCTAACCCTAACCCTAACTCTTACCCTAACCATAAACCTAACCCTCACCCTAACCCTAACCCTAACCCTAAACTTAAACCTAACCCTAACCCTAACAATAATCTTAACCCTAACCCTAACCCTAACCCTTGCTCTTACCCTAACCCTAACCCTAAACCTAACACTAACCCTAACCCTAACCCTAACCCTAACACTATCCCTAAACCTAACCCTTACCCTTACCATAACCCTAACCCTAAACCTAACCCTAACCCTAACCATAACCCAAACCCTAAACTCTAACCCTAGCCTAACCCTAACCCTAATCCTTACACTTATCCTAAACCTAACCCTAAGCCTAACCCTAACCTAAAGCCTAACCCTAACACATACCCTTACCGTAAGCCTAACCCTAACCCTAACCATAATCCTAACCCTAACCCTAACCCTAACCCTAACCATAACCCTTACCCTTACCCTAATTCTAACCCTAACCCTTACCCTAACCCTAACCCTAACCCTAACACATACCCTTACCATAACCCTAACCCTAATCCTAACCCAAACCCTAAACCTTACACTAAACCTAACCCTAACCCTAACCCTTACAATAATCCAAAATTAACCCCAACACTAAACCTAACCCTAAGCCTAACTCTAACCCTTACCCTTACCCTAACCCTAACCCTAAAACTAACCCTAACCCTAACCCTAACCCTTACCCTAACCCTAACCCTAATCCTAACCCTTACCCTTACCCCAACCCTAACCCGAACCCAAAGCCTAACACTAACCCCACCTTAACCGTGACTCTTACCCTTACCCTAAACCTAACCCTAATCCTTACCCTAACCCTAAACCTAACCCTAATCCTTACCCTTTCCCTAACCCTAAACCTAACCCTTACCCTAAACCTAACCCTAACCCTAACCCTTACCCTAAACCTAACCCTAACCCTAAACCTAATCCTAACCCCATCCCTAACCCTAACACTTACCCTAACCCTAACCCTAATCCTATCCCTAACCCTTACCCTTACCCTAACCCTAAACCTAACCCTTACCCTAAACCTAACCCCAACCCTAACACTTACCCTTACCCTAACACTAACCCTAACTCTAACCCTAAACCTTACCCTAACCCTAACCCTAACACAAATCCTAACCCTAACCCTTACCCTAAACCTAACCCTAACCCTAACCTAAACCTTACCCTAATGCTAACCCTAACCCTTCCCCTAACACCTAACCCTAACACTTACCCTTATCGTAGCCCTAACCCTAACCCTAAGCCTAACCCTAACACTAACCTTAACCCTAACCATTACCCTTACCTAACCCTAACCCTAACCCTAAATTTAAACCTAACCCTAACCCTAACCCTAACCTTACCCTTACCTTAACCCTAACCCTAGCCCTAAACCTAACCCTTAACCTTTCCCTTATCCTAAACCTAAACCTAAATCTAACCCTAACCCTAACCCTAAAACTAACCCAAAACTTAACCCTAACCCTAACCCTAACCCTTACCCTTACCCTAACCCTAACCCTAAAGCTAACACGAACCCTAACCCTAACCCTAACCATTACCCTTACCCTAACCCTAACCCTGAACCTAAACCTAACCCTAAAACTATACTTAACCCTTACGCTAACCCTAACCATAATCCTAACCCTAACCCTTACCCTTAAACTAACCCTAAGCCTAAACCTAAACCTAACCCTAAACCTAACCCTAAACCTAACCCTAACCCTAACACTTTACCTAACCCTAACCTTAACCCAAACACTAAACCTTACCCTAACGCTAACCCTAACCCTTACCCTAACCCTAACCCTTACCCTTACCCTAACCCTAACCCTAAACCTAACCCTAACCCTAACCCTAACCCTAAACCTAACCCTTACCCTAACCCTAACCCTAGTACTAACCCTAAACCTTACCCTTACCCTAACCCTAACCCTATCCCTAAAACTAATCCTAACCCTTACCTTAACCCTAACCCTAACCCTTACACTTACCCTAACCCTAACCCCTGCCCTAACCCTTACCCTAACCCAACCCTAACGCTGACACTTACACTAACCCTAAACCTAAACCTAACCCTAAGCCTAACCCTAACCCTAACCCTTACCCTTAACTTAACACTAACTCTCAACCTAACCCTAAAACTTACTCTTACCCTAAACCTAACCCGAACCCTTACCCTAAACCTAACCCTAACCCTAACCCTTACCGTTACCTTAACCCTAACCCTAACTCTAACCCTTATCCTAACCCTAACCCTAACCCTAACCCTAACCCTAAACGTAACCCTAACCCTAACCCTAAATCTAACCCTAACCCTTACCCTAAACCTAACCCTAATCCTAGCCCTAACCCTTACCCTTACCCTATCCCTAACCTTAACACTAAACCTAACCCTAAACTTAACCTTATCCCTCACCCTTACCCTTACTCTAACCCTAACCCTAACCCTAACCCTAACCCTTAACCTAACCCTAACACTAACCTAAACCCTAACCCTTACCCTAACCTTAACCCTAACCCTAACCCCTCACCCTAAACATAACCCTAACCCTAACCCTAACCCCTAACCCTAACCCTAACCCTAACCCTAATCCTTACCCTTACCCTAACCCCTACCCTAACCCTAACCCTAACCCTAAATATTAACCTAACCCTAACCCTAACACTAACCATTACACTTACCCTAACCCTAAACCTATCCCTAACTCTAACCCTAACCCTTACCCTTACCCTAACGCTAACCCTAAACCTTACCCTAACCGTTACCCTAACCCTAACACTTACCCTTACCCTAACCCTAATCCTAACCCTAACTCTTACCCTTATCCTAGCCTAACCCTAACTCTAATCCTAACGCTAACCCTAACCTTAACCCTAACCCTAAACTTAAACCTAACCCTAACCCTAACCCTAACCCTTACACTTACCCTAACCCTAACCCTAACCCTTACCCTAACCCTCACCCTAACCCTTACCCTTACCCTTCCAATAACCCTAAACCTAACCCTAACTTTACCCTAACACTTACCCTTACCCTAACCCTAACCTAACCTAACCCTTACCCTTATCGTAACCGTAACCCCAACCCTAACACTTACCCTTACCCTAACCCGTACAGTAACGCTAACCATAACCCTAAACCTTAACCTAACCCGAACCCTAAAACTAACCATTACCCTTACCCTAACCCTAACCCTAACCCTAACCCTTACCCTTACCCTAAACCTAAACCTAACTCTAACAGTAAAACTTACCCTTACGCTAAACATAACCCTAACCCTTACCCTAAACCTAAGCCTTACCCTAACCCTAACCCTTACCCTTACCTTAACCCTAACCCTAACCCTAACCCTTACCCTTACCCTAACGCTAACCCTAACCCTTACCCAAACCCTAACTCTAACCCTAACCCTTATCCTAACCCTAACCCTAATCCTTACCGTAAGCCTTACCCTTACCCTAACCCTAACCCTAAGCCAAGCCTAACACTAAACCTAACTTCACCCTGACCCTTACCCTTACCCTAACCCTAACCCTAACCTGAAACCTAACCCTAACCCTATCCCTAACGTTTAGCCTTACCCTAAACCTAACCGTAAACCTTACACTAACCCTAACCCTAACACTAACCCTAACCCTTACTCTAACCTTAACCCTAACCCCAACCCCTAATCCTAACCCTAAACCTAACTCTAACCATAAACCTACCCTAACCCCAACCCTAACCCTTACCCTAACCCTAACCCTAACTCTTACCATAACCCTAACCCTAACTCTAACCTTAACCGTAACCCTAACATTACCCTAATCCTAACCCTAAACCTAACCTCTAAACCTAACCCAAACCCTAACCTCTAACCCTAACCCTAACCCTAACGTTAACCCTAACCCTTACCCTTATCCTAACCCTAACCCTAACCCTAACACTTACCATTACCCTAAACCCTACCATAAACCTTACCCTAACCCTAACCCTTACCCTTACCGTAACCCTAAACGTAACCCTAATCCTAACACTAAACCTACCCCTTTCCCTTACCCTGACCCTAACACTAACCCTAACCCTAAACCTTACCCTTACCCTAAACCTAACCCTAACCCTAAACCTTAACCTAACCCTAAACCTAACCCTAACACTTACCCTTACCCTAACCCTAAACCTAACCCTGACCCTAACCTTAAACCTAAGCCAAACCCTTGCCCTAACCCTAACACTAACCCTAACCCCTAACCCTAACACTAAACCTAACTCTAACTCTAACCCTAACCCTAAACCTAACCCTTACCTAACCCTAACCCTAACCCTTACCCTTACCCTAACCCTAACCCTAAACCTAACACTAACCCTAAACCTAACCCTAACCCTAAACCTAACCCTTACCCTTCCCCTAACCCTAACCCTAACCCTAACCTTAACCCTAACCCTAAACTTAAGACTAACCCTTACCCTAACCCTAACCCTAACACTAAAACTTACCCTTACCCTAAACAAAAACCTAACCCTTACCATAAACCTAACCCTAACCCTAACCCTAACCCTTCCCCTTACCTTAACCCTACCCTAACCCTAACCCTTACCCTTACCCTAACGCTAATCCTAACCCTTACCCTAACCCTAACCCTAACCCTAACCGTAACCCTAAACCTAAACGTAAACCTAACCCTAACCCTAACCCCAACGCTAAACCTGACCCTAACCCTAACCCTAACCCTTACCCTAACCCTAACCCTAATCCTAACCCTAACCCTTACCCTTATCCTAGCCTAACCCTAACCCTAAGCCTAACCCTAACACTAACCTTAAACCTAACCCTTACCCTTACCCTAACCCTAACCCTAAACTTAAACCTAACCCTAACCCTAAACCTTACTCTTACCCTAACCCTAACCCTAACCCATACCCTAACCCTCAACCTAACCCTTACCCTTACCCTTCCTCTATCCCTAAACCTAACCCTAACTTTACCCTAACCCTTAACCTTACCCTAACCCTAACCTTAACCTAACCCTTACCCTTATCGTAACCCTAACCCCAACCCTAACACTTACCCTTACCCTAACCCGTACCCTAACGCTAACCATAACCCTAAACCTTAACCTGACCCTAACCCAAACCGTAACCCTAAACCTTACACTTACCCTTACCCTAACCCTAAACCTAACCCTAACCCTAACCCTAACCCTAACCCTAATCCTTACCCTTACCCTAACCCTAACTCTAACCCGAACCCTAACACTAAAACGTACCCTTACCCTAAACATAACCCTAAACCTTACCCTAAACGTAACCCTGACCCTAACCCTAACCCTTACCCTTACCTTAATACTAACCATAACCCTAACCCTTACCCTTACCCTAACGCTAACCCTAACCCTTACACAAACCCTAACCCTAACCCTAACACATACCCTTACACTAACCCTAACTGTACCCTTAAACCTAACCTTAAATCTAACCCTAACCCTAACCCTAACCCTTACCCTAACCCTCAACTTAACCACAACATTAAACCTAACCCTAAACCTAACCCTAAACCTTACCCTTACCCTAACCCTAACCCTAACCCTAAACCTTACCCTTACCCTAAACCTAACCCTAACCCTTACCCTAAACCTAACCCTAACCCTTACCCTTACACTAACCCTAAACCTAACCCTAACCCTAACCCTAACCCTTACCCTTACCCTAACCCTAACCCTAACACTAAACTTACCTTTACCCTAACCCTAACCCTAACCCTAACCCTAACCCTAACCCTAACCCTAACACATACTCTTACCCTATCCCTAACCCTAACCCTAAACCTAAACGTAAACCTAAAACTAACCCTAACCCCAACACTCAACCTGACCCTAACCCTAACCCTAACCCTTACCCTAATCCTAACCCTAATCCTAACTCTAATCATTACTCTTACCCTAACCCTAACCCTAACCCTAATCCTAACCCTAACGTTAACCTTATCCATCACCCTTACCCTTACTCTAACCCTAACCCTTACTCTTACCCTAACCCTAACCCTAACCCTAATCCTAACCCTAACCCTTACCCTTATCCTAGCCTAACCGTAACCCTAAGCCTAACCCTAACACTAACTTTAAACCTAACCCTTACCCTTACCCTAACCCTAACCCTAAACTTAAACCTAACCCTAACCCTAACCTAACCCTTACCCTTACCCTAACCCTAACCCTAACCCTTACCCTAACCCTAACCCTTACCCTTACCCTAATCCTAACCTTAACCTAACCCTTACCCTTATTGTATCCCTAACCCTAACCCTAACACTTACCCTTACCCTAACCCGTACCCTAACGCTAACCCTAACCCTAAACCTTAACCTAACCCTAACCCTAACCCTTACCCTTACCCTACCCTAACCCTAACCCTTACCCTAACCCTAACCCTAATCCTAACCCTAACCCTTACCCTTATCCTAGCCTAACCCTAACCCTAAGCCTAACCCTAACACTAACCTTAAACCTAACCCTTACCCTTACCCTAACCCTAACCCTAAACTGAAACCTAACCCTAACCCTAAACCTTACTCTTACCCTAACCCTAACCCTAACCCATACCCTAACCCTCAACCTAACCCTTACCCTTACCCTTCCTCTATCCCTAAACCTAACCCTAACTTTACCCTAACCCTTAACCTTACCCTAACCCTAACCTTAACCTAACCCTTACCCTTATCGTAACCCTAACCCCAACCCTAACACTTACCCTTACCCTAACCCGTACCCTAACGCTAACCATAACCCTAAACCTTAACCTGACCCTAACCCAAACCGTAACCCTAAACCTTACACTTACCCTTACCCTAACCCTAAACCTAACCCTAACCCTAACCCTAACCCTAACCCTAATCCTTACCCTTACCCTAACCCTAACTCTAACCCGAACCCTAACACTAAAACGTACCCTTACCCTAAACATAACCCTAAACCTTACCCTAAACGTAACCCTGACCCTAACCCTAACCCTTACCCTTACCTTAATACTAACCATAACCCTAACCCTTACCCTTACCCTAACGCTAACCCTAACCCTTACACAAACCCTAACCCTAACCCTAACACATACCCTTACACTAACCCTAACTGTACCCTTAAACCTAACCTTAAATCTAACCCTAACCCTAACCCTAACCCTTACCCTAACCCTCAACTTAACCACAACATTAAACCTAACCCTAAACCTAACCCTAAACCTTACCCTTACCCTAACCCTAACCCTAACCCTAACCCTAAACCTTACCCTTACCCTAAACCTAACCCTAACCCTTACCCTAAACCTAACCCTAACCCTTACCCTTACACTAACCCTAAACCTAACCCTAACCCTAACCCTAACCCTTACCCTTACCCTAACCCTAACCCTAACACTAAACTTACCTTTACCCTAACCCTAACCCTAACCCTAACCCTAACCCTAACCCTAACCCTAACACATACTCTTACCCTATCCCTAACCCTAACCCTAAACCTAAACGTAAACCTAAAACTAACCCTAACCCCAACACTCAACCTGACCCTAACCCTAACCCTAACCCTTACCCTAATCCTAACCCTAATCCTAACTCTAATCATTACTCTTACCCTAACCCTAACCCTAACCCTAATCCTAACCCTAACGTTAACCTTATCCATCACCCTTACCCTTACTCTAACCCTAACCCTTACTCTTACCCTAACCCTAACCCTAACCCTAATCCTAACCCTAATCCTAACCCTAACCCTTACCCTTATCCTAGCCTAACCGTAACCCTAAGCCTAACCCTAACACTAACTTTAAACCTAACCCTTACCCTTACCCTAACCCTAACCCTAAACTTAAACCTAACCCTAACCCTAACCTAACCCTTACCCTTACCCTAACCCTAACCCTAACCCTTACCCTAACCCTAACCCTTACCCTTACCCTAATCCTAACCTTAACCTAACCCTTACCCTTATTGTAACCCTAACCCTAACCCTAACACTTACCCTTACCCTAACCCGTACCCTAACGCTAACCCTAACCCTAAACCTTAACCTAACCCTAACCCTAACCCTAACCCTTACCCTTACCCTACCCTAACCCTAACCCTTACCCTAACCCTAACCCTAACCCTAACCCTAACACTAACCCTAACCCTAACCCTAACCCTAACCCTAATCCTACCCTAACCCTTACCCTAACCCTAACCCTAACCCTAACCCTAACCCTAACCCTAACCCTAATCCTAACCCTAACCGTAACCCTAACCCTTACCCCTACCCTAACCCTTACCCTAACCCTAACCCTAACCCTAACCCTAACCCTAACCCTTACCCTAACCCTAACCCTAACCCTAAACCTTACCCTTAGCCTAAACCTAACCCTAACGCTTACCCTTATCCTAACCCTAACCCTAACCCTAACCCTAATCTTAACCCCAACTCTAAACCTAACCCAAACCCTAACCCTAACACTAACACTTACCCTTACCCTAACCGTAACCCTAACTCTAACCCTAACACTTATCCTAACCCTAACCCTAACTCTAACCCTAAACCTAAACCTTACCATAACCCTTACACTTACCCTAACCCTAACCCTAACCGTAACCTTAACACTTACCCTAAACCTAACCCTAATCCTAACCCTTACCCTAACCCTAACACTAACCCTAACCCTAACCCTTAACCTAACCTTAACACTAACTCTAACCACTAACCCTAACCCTTACCCTAAACGTAACCCTAAACCTAACCCTAACCCAATCCTCTAACCCTAACCCTTACCGTAACCCCTAACACTAACCCTCACCCTAACCCTAACACTTACCCTTACCCTAACCCTACCCCTAACTCTAAACCTAACCCTTACCCTAACCACAATCCGAATCCTAACCCTAACCCTAAACCTAACCCTTACCCTAACCCTAACACTAATCCTAACCCTAACCCTTACCCTTACTCTTACCCTAACCTAACCCTAAACCTAACCCTAACCCTAACCCTAAACCTAACCCTAACCCTAACCCTAACCCTAACCCTAAACCTAACCCTAATCCTAACCCTTAACCTAACCCTAACACTAACCCTAAACCTAACCCTTAACCTAACCTTAACACTAACTCTAACCACTAACCCTAACCCTTACCCTAAACGTAACCCTAAACCTAACCCTAACCCAATCCTCTAACCCTAACCCTAACCCTAAACCTAACTCTAACCGTAACCCCTATCCCTAAACCTAACCCTAACCCTTACCCTTACCCTAACCCTAACCCTAACGCTAACACTAACACTTACCCTTCCACTAACCCTAACCCTAACCTTAAACCCAACCCTAAACCTAACCCTTCCCCTAACCCAAACCCTAACCCTAACACTAACACTTACCCTTACCCTATCCCTAGCCCTAACCATAACCGTAAGCATAACAATTACCTTAACTCTAAACCTAACCCTAACCCTTACCCTAACCCTAACCCTGACACTAACCCTAAACTTTACCCTAACATTAAACCTACCCTAAACCTAACCCGAACACTTACCCTAACCCTAACCCTAATACTAACTTAACCCTTACCCTACTGTAACGCTACCCTAACCCTAAACCTAACCCTAACCCTAACCTTAACCCTAAACCTTACCCTTAGCCTAACCCTAACCCTAAACGTAACAGTAACCCTAACCCTAACCCTTACCCTTACCCTAACAGCAACCCTAAAGCTAGCCCAAACCCTTACCCTTACACTAACCCTAACCCTAAACTTAACCCTAACCCTAACCCTAAACCTAACCTTAACCCTAAACCTTATCCTTTCCCTAAACCCTAACCCTAACCCTAACCCTAAACCTAACCCTAAACCTAAAACTAACCCTTACCCTTACCTTAACCCTAACCCTAAACCTAACCCTAACACTTACCCTTACCTGAACCCTAACCATAACCCTTACCCTAAACTTAATCCTAAACCTTACCCTTACCTTAACCCTAACCCTAATCCTAACCCTAAACTTAACCCTAACACTAACCCTAACCCTTACCCTTACCTTAAACATAACCCTAAACCTAACCCTAACACTTACCCTTACCTTAACCCTAACCCTAACACTAAGCATAACCCTCACCCTAAACCTAAACATAACCCTAACCCTTACCCTAACCCTAACCCTAACGCTAACCCTAAACCTTACCAAAACCCTAAACCTAACTGAAAACCTAACCCGAACCCTTACCCTAACCCTAACCCTAATCCTAACTTAACCCTTACCCTTACCGTAATGCTACCCTAACCCTAAAACTAACCCTAACCCTAACCTGAACCCTAAACGTTACCCTTACCCTAACCCTAACCCTAAACATAACAGTAACCCTAACCCTAACCCTTACCCTTACCCTAACCCTAACCCTAAACCTAACCTTAACCCTAAACCTTATCCTTTCCCTAAACCCTAACACTAACCCTAACCCTAAACCTAAACCTACACCTAAATCTAACCCTTACCCTTACCTTAACCCTAACCCTAAACCTAACCCTAACCCTTACCCTTACCCTAACCCTAACCCTAACCCTAACCCTAAACTTAACCCTAAACCTTACCCTTACCCTAACCCTAACCCTAATCCTAACCCTAAACCTAACCCTAACCCTAACCCTAACCCTAACCCTTACCCTAACCCTAACCCTAACCCTAACCCGTATCCTTACCCTAAACATAACAGTAACCCTAACCCTAACCCTTACCCTTACCCTAACCCTAACCCTAAACCTAACCTTAACCCTAAACCTTATCCTTTCCCTAAACCCTAACACTAACCCTAACCCTAAACCTAAACCTACACCTAAATCTAACCCTTACCCTTACCTTAACCCTAACCCTAAACCTAACCCTAACCCTTACACTTACCCTAACCCTAACCCTAACCCTAACCCTAAACTTAACCCTAAACCTTACCCTTACCCTAACCCTAACCCTAATCCTAACCCTAAACCTAACCCTAACCCTAAACCTAACCCTAACCCTTACCCTAACCCTAACCCTAACCCTAACCCGTATCCTTACCCTAATCCTAACCCTAACCTTAACCCTAAACCTAACCCTAACCCTAACCCTTACCCTTACCCTAACCCTAACCCTAAGCCTAACCCTAACCCTAACCCTATCCCTAACCCTATACCTTACCCTTACCCTAACCCTAACCTTAAACCTAACCATAACCATAACCCCTACCCCTAACCCTAACCCTTACCCTTACACTTACCCTAACCCTAAACCTAACCCTAAACCTAACCCTAACCCTAAACCTTACCCTAAACCTATCCCTAACCCTTACACTTACCCTAACCCTAAACCTAACCCTAAACCTAACCCTAACCCTAACCCTTACCCTTACCCTAACCCTAACCCTAACCCTAACCACAACCCTAGACCTTACCCTTACCCTTACCCTAAACCTAACCCTAACCCTTACCCTAAACCTAATCCTAACCCTAACCCTAACCCTTACCCTTTCCTTAACCCCAAACCTAACCCTAACCATTACCCTTACCCTAACGGTAACCCTAACCCTAAGCCTAACCATAACTCATACCCTTATCCTAACACTCACCCTAACCCTAACCCTAACCATAAACCTAGACCTTACCCTTACCCTTACCCTTACCCTAAACCTAACCCTAACCCTTACCCTTACCTTAACCCTAACCCTAACCCTAACACATACCCTAACATATAACCTTACCCTAATCCTAACACTAAACCTAACCTTAACACTAAACATAACCCTAAACCTAAACCTAACCCTAACCCTAACCGTTACCCTCACCCTAACCTTAACCCCAACACTAAACCTAACAATAACCCTAACCCTAACACTTACCCTTACCCTAACCCTAAACCTAAACATAACCCTAACCCTACCTCTAACCCTTACCTTAACCCTAACCCTAATCCTAGCCCTAACCCTTACAATTAACCTAACCCTAACCCTAATCCTAAAATTAAACCTAAACCTAACCGTAACCCTAACCCTAACCCTAACATTTACCCTTAACCTAACCCTAACCCTAACCCTTACCCTATCCCTAACCCTAACCCCTAACCCTTACCCTAACCCTAACCCTAACCCTAATCATTACCCTTAACTAACCCTAACATTAACTCTAACATTAACCCTAACCTTAACGCTAACCCTTACCCTAAACCTAACCCTAATCCTAACCCTTACCCTATCCCTAACCCTAACCCCTAACCCTTACTCTAACCCTAACCCTAACCCTTACCCCTAACTAACCCTAACATTAACTCTACCCCTAACCCTAACCCTAACGCTAAGCCTTACCCTAACCCTAACCCTAACCCTTACCCTTACCCTAACCCTACCCCTAACTCTAAACCTAACCCTTACCCTTACCCTAACCATAACCTGAAACCTAACATTAACCCTGATCGTAACCCTTACCCTAACCCTAACCCTAATCCTAACCCTAACCCTTACCATTACCCTAACCCTACCCTAACACTAGACCTAAGCCTAACCCTAACCCTAACCCTAAACCTAACCCTAACCCTAACCCTAACCCTTACCCTTACCCTAACCCTAACCCTAAACCTAACCCTAACCCTTACCCTTACCCTAACCCTAACCTAATCCTTACCCTAACCCTAACTCTAACCCTAAACCAAACCTTACCCTTACGCAAAATCTAACCCTAACCTTAAACCTAACCCTAACTCTAACCCTAACCCTTACCTTTACCCTAACCCTAACCCAAGCCCTAACCCTAACCCTATTCCTATCCCTAACCCTATCCCTTACCATTACCCTAACCCTAACCATAAACCTAACTCTAACCTTAACCCCTATCCCTAAACCTAACCCTAACCCTAACCCTTACCCTAACCATAACCCTAACACTAACTCTAAAACTTACCTTTACGCTAACACTAACCCTAACCCTTACCCTTACCCTAACCCTCACCCTAAACCTAACCCTTACCCTAACCATAACATTAACACTAACCCCTAACTCTAACCCTTACCATAACCCTAACCGTAACCCTAACAACTAACCCTAACCTAACCTTAACCCCTAACCCTAACCCTAACCCTAACCCTTCCCTTATCCTAACCCTAAACCTAACCCTAAACCTAACCCTTACTCTAAACCTAACCCTATCCCTAACCCTAACCCTTACCTTTACCCTAACCCTAAACCTAGCCCTAAACCTAACCCTAACCCTAACCCTTACCCTTAACCTAACCCTAACCCTAACCCTAACCCTAAACCTTACCCTTACCCTAACCCTAACCCTAACCCTTACCGTAACGCTTTCCTTATGCTAACCCTAACCCTAACCCTCATCTTAACCCCAACTCTAAACCTAACCCTATCCCTAACCCTAACCCTTATCTAACCCTAACCCTAAATCTAACCCTAACCCTAAACCAAACCTAACCCTAACCCTTACACTTACCCTAACCCTAAACCTAACCGTAACCCTACCCCTGACACTTACCCTAACCCTAATCTTAACCCTAACCCTAAACCTTACACTAACAATAACCCGAACACTAACCCTAACCCTAACACTTACCCTAAACCTAACCCTAACCCTAACACTTACCCTAACCCTAACACTAACCCTAACGCTAACCCTTATCCTAAACCTAACCCTAACCCTTAACCTAACACTAACACTAACTCTAACCAACTAACCCTAACCCTTACCCTAATCCTAACCCTAAACCTAACCCTAACCCAATCCTCTAACCCTAATCCTTACCCTAACCCCTAACCCTTACCCTTACCCTAACCCTACCCCTAACTCTAAACCTAACCCTTACCCTTACCCTAACCATAACCCGAAACCTAACCCTAACCCTAAACCTAACCCTTACCCTAACCGTAACCCTAATCATAACCCTAACCCTTACCGTTACTCTTACCCTACCCTAACCCTAAACCTAACACTAACCCTAACCCTAAACCTAACCCTAACGCTAACCCTAACCCTTACCCTTACCCTAACCCTAACCCTAAACCTAACCCTAACCCTTACCATTACCCTAACCCTAACCCTAACCCTTACCCTAACCCTAACCCTAACCCTAACCTAAACCTTACCCTTACGCAAACACTAACCCTAACCTTAACCCTAACCCTTACTCTAACCCTAACCCTTACCCTTACCCTATCCCTAACCCTAACCCTAACCCTATCCCTAACCCTATCCCTTACTATTACCCTAAACCTAACCCTAGACCTAACCCTAACCCTTAACCTTACCCTAACCCTAACCGTAACCCTAACACTAACCCTTCCCCTTCCCCTAACCCTAACCCTAACCTTAAACGCAACCCTAAACCTAATCCTAACCCTACGCCTATCCCTTACCCTAACCCTAACCCTTAACCTAACACACTTACTCTTACCCTAACACTAACCCTAACCCTAACCGTAAGCATAACCCTTACCCTAACCCTAAACCTAACCCTAACCCTTACCCTAACCATAACCATAACACTAACCCTAAACCTTACCATAGCCCTAAACCAAACTCTAAACCTAACACGAACCCTTACCCTAACCCTAACCCTAATCCTAACTTAACCATTACCCTTACCGTAATGCTACCCTAACCCTAAACCTAACCCTAACCCTAAACTTAACCCTAAACCTTACCCTTACCATAACCCTAACCCTAAACCTAACAGTAACCCTAACCCTAACCCTTACCCTTACCTAACCCTAACCCTAAACCTAACCCAAACCCTTACCCTTACACTAACCCTAACCATAAACTTAACCCTAAACCTAACCCTAAACCTAACCTTAACCTTAAAACTTATCCTTTCCCTAAACCCTAACCCTAACCCTAACCCTAAACCTAACCTTAACCCTAAACCTAACCCTTACACTTAACTTAACCCTAACCCTAAACTTAACCCTAACCCTTACCGTTACCCTAACCCTAACCCTAACCCTAAACCTAACCTTAACACTAAACCTTCCCCTTCCCCTAACCCTAACTCTAATCCTAACCCTAAACCTAACCCTAACCCTTATCCTAATCCTAACCCTAACCCTAACCGTTATCCTTACCCTAATCCTAACCCTAAACTTAACCCTAAACCTAACCCTAACCCTAAACCTAACCCTAACCCTAACCCTATCCCTAACCCTATACCTTACCCTTACCCTAACCCTAACCTTAAACCTAACCCTAACCATAACCCCTACCCCTACCCCTAATCCTAACCCTTACCCTTACCCTTACCCTAACCCTAAACCTAACCCTAAACCTAACCCTAACCCTAACCCTTACCCTAAACCTATCCCTAACCCTTACCCTTACCCTAACCCTAACCCTAAACCTAAACCTAACCCTAACCCTTACCCTTACCCTCACCCTAACACTAACCCTAACCATAACCCTAGACCTTACCCTTACCCTTACCCTAATCCTAACCCTAACCCTTACCCTAAACCTAATCCATACCCTAACCCTAACCCTTACCCTTTCCTTAACCCTAACCCTAACCCTAAACCTTACCCTAACCCTAACGGTAACCCTAACCCTAACCCTAACCATAAAGCATACCCTTATCCTAACCCTCACCCTAACCCTAACTGTAACCATAAACCTAACCGTAACCCTAACCTAACCCTAAACCTAACCCTAACCCTTGCCCTAACCCTAACCATAACCCTAACCCTAAATCTTACCCTTACCCTAAACCTAACCCTAACCCTAAAACTAAAAATAAACCTAACCCTAACCCTAAACCTAACCCTAACCCTAACCCTAACCCTAACCCTAAACTTAACCTTAGCACTAACCTTTTCCTTTCCCTAACCCTAACCCTAACCCTAAACCTAACCCTAATCCTAACCCTAACCCTTACCCTTACCCTAACCCTAACACTAAACGTAACCTTAACCCTTACCCTTACCCTAACCCTAACCCTTACCCTAACCCTAACCTGAACCCTAAACTTTACCCTTACCCTAAACCTAACCCTAACTCTAATCTTAACCCTAACCCTAACCCTAACCTTTACCCTTACCTTAACCCTAATCCTAACCCTAACTCTACACTTAACCCTAACCCTAACCCTGCCCTTTACCCTTAACCAAACCCTAACCCTAAATTTAACCCTAACGCTAACACTATACCTAACCCTAAAGATTACCCTTACCCTAACCATAACCCTAAAACTAACCCTAAGCGTAACCCCTAATCCTAACCCTAACCCTAACCCTTACCCTTACCATAACACTAACCCTAACCCTTATCCTTACCCTAACGCTAACCCTAACCTCAAAGCCAACCCTAAACCTAACCCTTATCCTAAACCTTACCCTAACCCTAACCCGAACCCTAACACTAAAACTTGCCCTTACGCTAACCCTAACACTAACCCTTATCCTAAACCTAACCCTAACCCTTCACCTAACCCTAACATGAACACTAACCCCTAACCCTAACCCTTACCCTAACCCCGACCCTAACCCTAACCCTAAGCACTAACCCTAACCTAACCCTAACCCCTAAACCTAACCCTAACCCTAACCCTTCCCTTATCCTAACTCTAAACCTAACCCTAACACTTACCCTTACCCTTACCCTAACCCCAACCCTAACCCTAACCCTAACCCTTACCCTAACCCTAACCCTATCCCTAACCCTAACCCTTACCCTTACCCT
>JANJXV010000038.1:9250000-9252500 GCA_024803745.1 Megascapheus bottae
CCCTTTCCTTTCCCTACCAGTAAACCTAACCAGAACCCTAAACCTAACCCTCACCCTAAACTTAACCCTTACCCTTACCCTTACCCTAACCCTAAACATAAACCTAAAACTTACCCTTACCCTAACCCTAACCCTAACGCTAACCTGAACTCTAACCTTTACCCTTACCCTAACCGTAACTCTAACCCTAATCTTAACCCTAACCCTAACCCTAATCTGAAACCTAACCTTTACCCTTACCCTAACCCTAGCCCAAAACCTAATCTTAACCCTAAACCTAATCCTAACCTTTACCCGTACCTTAACCCTAATCCTAACCCTAACCCTAACCTTTAACCTAAACCTAACCCTGCCACATACCCTTATCCTAACACTAACCCTAAACCTAACCCCAACCCTAACCCTATCCCTAACCCTAAAGGTTACCCTTACCCTAACCATAACCCTAAAACTAAGCCTAAGCGTAACCCCTAACCGTAACCCTAACCCTTACCCTTACCCTAACCTTATCCCTAACCCTTAACCTTACCCTAACGCTAACCCTAACCTCAACCCCAAAACTAACCCTAACCCTAACCCTAACACTAAAACTTACCCTTACGCTAACCATAACCCTAACCCTTATCCTAACCCTAACCCTAACCCTAACCCTTAACCTAACCCTAACATGAACACTAAACCCTAACCCTAACCCTTACCCTAACCCCAACCCTAACCCTAACCCTAACCACTAACCCTAAACTAACCCTAACCACTAAACCTAAACCTAACCCTACCACTTCCCTTATCCTAACCCTAAACCTAACCCTAACACTTACCCTTACCCTAACCCCAACCCTAACCCTAACCCTAACCCTTACCCTAAACCTAACCCTATCCCTAACCCTAACCCTTACCCTTACCCTAACCCTAAACCTAACCCTAAACCTAACCCTAACCCTAACTCTAACCCTTACCCTTACCCTTACCCTAACCCTAACACTAACCCTAACCCTAAACCTTACCCCTACCCTAAACTTAACCCAACCCTTACCCTAACCCTTACCCTTATCCTAACCCTAACGCTAACCCTAACCCTAATCCTAACCCTAATCTTAACCCCAACTCTAAACCTAACCCTAAACCTAACCCTAACAATAACACTTACCCTTACCCTAACCGTAACCCTAACCCTAAACCTAACCCTTATCCTAACCCTAACCCTAACTCTAACCCTAAACCTAAACCTAACCCTAACCCTTACACTTGCCCTAACCTTAACCCTAACCCTAACCCCAACCCTAACTTCTAACCCTAACCCTTAACCTAACCCCTAACATTAAGCCTAACCCTAACTCTTACCATTATCCTAACCCTAACCCTAACCCTAACACTTACCATTACCCTAACCCCTACACTAACCCTAACCCTAACCCTAACCCTTACCCTAACACTAACCTTAATTCTAACCCTAACCTTTACCCTTACCCTAACCCTAAACCTAACCCTAACCCTAACTCTAACCCTTACCCTTACCCTTACCCTAACCCTAACACTAACCCTAACCCTAAACCTTACCCCTACCCTAAACCTAACCCAACCCTTACCCTAACCCTTACCCTTATCCTAACCGTAACGCTAACCCCAACCCTAACTTTAACCCTAATCTTAACCCCAACTCTAAACCTAACCCTAACCCTCACCCTAACACTAACCTTAATTCTAACCCTAACCTTTACCCTTACCCTAACCCTAAACATAACCCTAACCATAAGCCTAACCCTAACCCTTACCCTTACCCTAACCCTAAACCTAACCCTAACCCTAAACCTAACCCTAACCCTAATCCTTACCCTAACCCTAAAACTAAACCTAACCCTTACTCTTACCCTAAACCTAACCCTAACCTTAACCCTAACCCTAACCCTAAACCTAACCTTAACCCTAACCCTTATCCTTTCCCTAAACCTAAACCTAACCCTAACCCTAACCACTAACCCTAAATTAACCCTAACCACTAAACCTAAACCTAACCCTACCACTTCCCTTATCCTAACCCTAAACCTAACCCTAACACTTACCCTTACCCTAACCCCAACCCTAACCCTAACCCTAACCCTTACCCTAAAACTAACCCTAACCCTAAACCTAACCCTAACTCTAACCCTTACCCTTACCCTTACCCTAACCCTAACACTAACCCTAACCCTAAACCTTACCCTTACCCTAAACCTAACCCAAGCCTTACCCTAACCCTTACCCTTATCCTAACCCTAAAGCTAAACCCTAACCCTAACCCTAACCCTAATCTTAACGCCAACTCTAAACCTAACCCTAAACCTAAACCTAACACTAACACTTACCCTTACCCTAACCGCAACCCTAATCCTAAACCTAACCCTTATCCTAACCCTAACCCTAACACTAACCCTAAACCTAAACCTAACCCTAATCCTTACACTTACCCTAACCCTAAAACTAACCCTAACCCTAACCCTAACACTTACCCTAAACCTAACCC
>JANJXV010000038.1:9257500-9265000 GCA_024803745.1 Megascapheus bottae
TCCTAACCCTAAACTTAACCCTTACCTTACCCTAACCCTAACCCTAAACCAAACCCTAAGCCTTACCCTTACCCTAACCCTAAACCTAAACCTAACCTGAACCCAAACCGTTACCCTTAACCTAACGCTAACCCTAACCCTAACCCTAACCTTAAACCTAACCCTAACCCTAACCCTTACCCTTACCTTAACCCTAACCTAACACTAACCCTAACCCTAACCCTAACCCTAACCCTTATCCTAACCCTAACCCTAAACCTAACCTAACACTAACCCTATCCCTAACCCTATCACTTAACCTTACCCTAACCATAACCCTAAACCTAACCCTAACCCTTACCCTAACCCCTAACACTAACCCTAACCCTAACCCTAACCCTTACCTTTACCCTAACCCTACCCTAACCCTAAACCTAACCCTTACCCTAACCCTAACCCTAAAGCTAACCCTAACCCTTACCCATACCCTAACCCTACCCTAACCCTAAACCTAACCCTAACCCTAAACCTAACCCTAACCCTAACCCTAACCCTAACCCTAAACCTAAACCTAACCCTAACCCTAAAGCTAACCCTAACCCTTACCCTAACCTAGACCTTACCCTTACGCAAACACTAACCCTGACCTTAACCCTAACCCTAACCCTTACCCTTACCCTAACCCTAACCCTAACACTAACCCTAATCCTAACGCTATCCCTAACCCTATCCCTTACCCTTACCCTAACACTAACCCTAAACCTAACTCTAACCATATCCCCTATCCCTAAACCTAACCCTAACCCTTACACTTACCCTAACCCTAACACTAACCCTTCCCCTTCCCTAACCCTAACCCTAACCTTAAACCCAACCCTAAACCTAACCCTAACCCTAAGCCTAACCCTTACCCTAACACTAACATTTACCCTTACCCTAACCCTAACCCTAACCCTAACCCTAACCCTAAGCATAACCCTTACCCTAACCTTAAACCTAACCCTAACCCTTACCCTAACCGTATCACTAACACTAACTCTAAACCTTACCCTAACCCTACACCTAACCCTAAACCTAACCCGAACCCTTATCCTAACCCTAACCCTAACTTAATCCTTACCCTTACCATAACGCTACCCTAACCCTAAACCTAACCCTAACTCTAACCGCAACCCTAAAAGTTACCCTTACCCTAACCCTAACCCTAAACCTAACAGTAACCCTAACCTTAACCCTTACCCTTACCCTAACCCTAACCCTAAACCTAACCCAAACCCTTACCCTTACCTTAACCCTAATCCTAACCCTACCCTAACCTTAACCCTAACCCTAACCCTGTCCCTTACCCTTCTCCTAACCCTAACCGTAAACCTAACCCTAACCCTAACCTTATCTCTAACCCTATCACTTAACCTTACCCTAACCATAACCCTAAAACTAACCCTAACCGTAACCCCTAAACCTAACCCTAACCCTAACCCTTACCCTTACCCTAACACTAACCCTAACCCTTAACCTTACCCTAACGCTAACCCTAACCTTAACCCCAACCCTAAACCTAACCCTAACCCTAACCCTTACCCTAACCATAACCCTAACCCTATCACTAAAACTTACACTTACCCTAACCCTAACCTAACACTTATCCTTACCCTAACCTAACCCTAACCCTAACCCTTACCCTAACCCGAACATGAACCATAATCCCTAACCCTAAACCTTACCCTAACCCTAACCCTAACCCTAACCATAACCCTAACCACTAACCCTAACCTAACCCAAACACCTAACCCTAAACCTAACCCTAACCCTTCCCTTATCCTAACCCTAAACCTAACCCTAACCCTAACCCTTACCCTAACAATAACATGAACACTAACCCCTAACCCAAAACCTTACCCTAACCCTAACCCTAACCCTTACCCTAACCCTTACCCTTATCCTAAACCTAACCCTAAACCTAGCCCTAACCCTAACCTAAACCCCAACTCTAAACCTAACCCTAACTCTAACCCTAACTCTAACACTTACCCTTACCCTAACTGTAACCCTAACCCTAACCCTTATCCTAACCCTAACCCTAACTCTAACCCTAAACCTAAACCTAACCCGAACCCTTACACTTACCCTAACCCTAACTCTAACCCTACCCCTGACATTTACCCTAACCCTAATCCTAACCCTAACGCTAACCCTTATCCTAACCCTAACCCTAACCCTAACCCTAACCCTTAAACTAACCCTAACACTAACTCTAACCTCTAACCGTAACCCTTACGCTAAACCTAACCGTAAACCTAACCCTAACCCTATCTCCTAACCCTAACCCTTACCCTAACCCCTAACACTAACCCTAACCCTAACCATAACCCTTACACTTACCCTAACCCTACCCCTAAATCTAAACCTAACCCTTACCCTTACCCTAACCATAACCCGAAACCTAACCCTAACCCTAAACCTAACCCTTACCCTAACCCTAACCCTAATCCTAACCCTAATCCTTACCCTTACCCTAACCCTAAACCTAACCCTAACCCTAACCCTGAACCTAACCCTAACCGTAACCCTAACCCTAACCCTTACCCTAACCCTAACCCTAAAGCTAACCCTAACCCTTACCCTTACCCTAACCCTAAACTTAACCCTTACCCTAACCCTAACCCTAACCCTAACTAGACCTTACCCTTACGCAAACACTAACCCTGACCTTAACCCTAACCCTAACCCTTACCCTTACCCTAACCCTAACCCTAAACCTATCCCTAACCCTATCCCTTACCCTTACCCTAACGCTAACCCTAACCCTAACCATAAACATAACGCATACCCTTATCCTAACACTCACCCTAACCCTAACTGTAACCATAAACCTAACCCTAAACCTAACCCTTACCCTAACCCTAACCCTTACACTTACCCTAACCCTAACCCTAAACCTAACCTTAAACCTAACCCTAACCCTAAACCTAAACTTAAGCCTAACCCTTAACCTAACACTTACCCTAACACTAACCCTAACACTAACACTTACCCTTACTCTAACCGTAACCGTAACCCTAACCCTAACCCTTATCTTAACCCTAACCCTAACTCTAACCCTAAACCTAACCCTAACCCTAACCATAACCCTAGACCTTACACTTACCCTAAACCTAACCCTGACCCTTACCCTAAACCTAATCCTAACCCTAACCCTAACCCTTACCCTTACCCTAACCCTAAACCTAACCCTAAACCTAATCCTAACCCTTACCCTTACCCTAAACCGAACCCTAATCCTTACCCTAAACCTAATCCTAACCCTAACCCTAACAATTACCCTTACCATAACCCTAACCCTAACCCTAAACCTTACCCTTACCCTAACGCTAACCCTAACCCTAACCCTAACACTTACCCTAAACCTAACCCTAACCCTAAGACTAACCCTTACCCTTACCATAAACCTAACCCTTACCCTAACCCTAACCCTTACACTTACCCTAACCCTAACCCTAAACCTAACCTTAAACCTAACCCTAACCCTTACCCTAACCCTACCGTAACCCTAACCCTAACCCTTACCCTTACCATAACCCTAACCCTAACCCTAACACTAACACTAAACCTAACCCTAACCCTAACCTTAACCATAAACCTTCCCTTACCCTAACCCTAACCCTAAACTAGCCCTAATCCTTACCCTTACCCTAACCCTAACCATAACCCTAAGCCTAACCCTAAACTTAACCTTAGCCCTAACCCTTTCCTTTCCCTAACCCTAAACCTAACCAGAACCCTAAACCTAACCCTAACCCTAAACTTAACCCTTACCCTTACCCTTACCCTAACCCTAAACTTAAACCTAAAACTTACCCTTACCCTAACCCTAACCCTAACCCTAACCTGAACCCTAAACTTTGCCCTTACCCTAACCGTAACCCTAACCCTAATCTTAACCCTAACCCTAACCTGAAACCTAACCTTTACCCTTACCCTAACCCTAACCCTAACCCTAATCTTAACCCTAACCCTAACCCTAACCTTTCCCCTTAACTTAATCCTAATCCTAACCCTAACCCTAAACTTTACTCTAACCCTAACCCTGCCCCATACCCTTATCCTAACACTAACCCTAAACCTAACCCTATCCCTAACCCTATCCCTAACCCTTACCCTTACCCTAACCTTATCCCTAACCCTTAACCTTACCCTAACGCTAACCCTAACCTCAACCCCAACCCTAACCCTAACCCTAACACTAACCCTAAAACTTACACTTACGCTAACCCTAACCCTAACCCTTATCCTAAACCTAACCCTAACCCTTAACCTAACCCAAACATGAACCCTAACCCCTAACCCTAACCCTTACCCTAACCCCACCCTAACCCTAACCTAACCCTAACCCATAAACCTAAACCTAACCCTAACACTTCCCTTATCCTAACCCTAAACCTAACCCTAACACTTACACTTACCCTAACCCCAACCCTAACCCTAACCCTAACCCTTACCCTAAACCTAACCCTATCCCTAACCCTAACCCTTACCCTTACCCTAACCAAAAACCTAACCCTAAACCTAACCCTAACTCTAACCCTTACCCTTACCCTTACCCTAACCCTAACACTAACCCTAACCCTTAACCTTACCCTTACCCTAAACCTAATCCAACCCTTACCCTAACCCTTACCCTTATCCTAACCCTAACGCTAACCCTAACCCTAACCCTCACCCTAATCTTAACCCCAACTCTAAACCTAACCCTAAACCTAACCCTAACACTAACACTTACCCTTACCCTAACCGTAACCCTAACCCTAAACCTAACCCTTATCCTAACCCTAACCCTAACTCTAACCCTAAACCTAAACCTAACCCTAACCCTTACACTTACCCTAACGCTAACAGTAACCCTAACCCTAACCCTGACACTTACCCTAACCCTAATCCTAACCCTAACACTAAACCTTTCCCTAACCCTAAACTGAACCCTAACCCTAACCCTAACACTTACCCTAAACCTAAACCTAACCCTAACCTTAACCCTAACACTTACCCTAACCCGAACACTAACCCTAACGCTAACCCTTATCCTAACCCTAACCCTAACCCTAACCCTTAACCTAACCCTAACACTAACTCTAACCTCTAACCCTAACACTTACCCAAAACTTAACCATAACCCTAACCCCAACCCTAACCTCTAACCCTAAACCTTACCCTAACCCCTAACATTAAGCCTAACCCTAACTCTTACCCTTATCCTAACCCTAACCCTAACACTTACCCTTACCCTAACCCCTACCCTAACCATAACCCTAACCCTTACCCTAACACTAACCCTAATTCTAACCCTAACTTTACCCTTACCCTAACCCAAAACCTAACCCTAACCCTAAGCCTAACCCTAACCCTTACCCTTACCCTTACCCTAACCCTAACCCTAACCCTTACCCTTACCCTAACCCTAACCCTAACCCTAACCTAAACCTAACCCTTACACTTACCCTAACCCTAAACCGAACCCTAACCCAAAACCTAACCCTAACCCTAAGCCTAACCCTAACCCTTACCCTTACCCTTACCCTAACCCTAACCCTAACCCTAACCTAAACCTAACCCTTACACTTACCCTAACCCTAAACCGAACCCTAATCCTAAACCTAACCCTAACCCTAACCCTTACACTAACCCTAACCCTAAACCTAAACCTAACCCTTACTCTTACCCTAACCTTAACTCTAACCCTAACTCTAAACCTAACCTTAACTCTAACCCTTATCCTTTCCCTAACCATAAACCTAACCCTAACCCTAACAATAACCTAAGCCTTATCCTTATCCTAACCATAACCGTAAACCTAACCCTAACCCTTCCGCTTACCCTAACCCTAACCCTAAAACTAACCCTAACCTTAACTCTAACCCTTACCCTTACCCTAACCCTAAACCTAACCCTAAACCTAAACCTAACCTAACCCTAACCATAACCCTTCCCTAACCCTAACCATAACCCTAACCCTAACTCTAAACCAAAACCTAACCCTAACCCTTACCCTAACCCTAACTCTAACCCTAACCCTAACCCTAACCACTAACCCTAACCTAACCCTAACCCCTACACCTAACCCTAACCCTAACCCTTCCCTTATCCTAACCCTAAACCTAACCCTAACACTTAACCTTACCCTAACCCTAACCCCAACCAAACCCTAACACTAACCCTAATCCTTACCCTAAACCTAACCCTATCCCTAACCTTAAACCTTACCCTTACCCTAACCCTAAACCTAACCCTAAACCTAACCCTAACCCTAACCCTTACCCTTACCCTAACCCTAACCCTAACCCTAAACCTTATCCTTACCCTAAACCTATCCCTAACCCTTACCCTAACCCTTACCCTTATCCTAAACCTAACCCTAACCCAATCTTCTAACCCTAACCCTTACCCTAACCCCTAACACTAACCCTAACCCTAACCGTAACCCTTACCCTTACCCTAATCCTACCCCTAAATCTAAATCTAACCCTTACCCTTACCCTAACCATAACCCGAAACCTAACCCTAACCCTAAACCTAACCCTTACCCTAACCCTAACCCTAATCCTAACCCTAATCCTAACCCTTACCCTAACCCTACCCTAACCCTAAACCTAACCCTAACCCTAAACCTAAACCTAACCCTAACCCTAAATCTAACCCTAACCCTAACCCTTACCCTTACCCTAACCCTAACCCTAAAGCTAACCCTAACCCTTACCCTTACCCTAACCCTAACCTTAACCCTTACCCTAACCCTAACCCTAACCTTAACTAGACCTTACCCTTACGCAAACACTAACCCTGACCTTAACCCTAACCCTAACCCTTACCCTTACCCTACCCCTAACCCTAACCCTAAACCTATCCCTAACCCTATCCCTTACCCTTACCCTAACACTAACCCTAAACCTAACTGTAACCATAACCCCTATACCAAAACCTAACCCTAACCCTTACACTTACCCTAACCCTAACCCTAACCCTAACACTAACCCTAACCCTTACCCTAAACCTAACCCTATCCCTAACCCTAAAGCTTACCCTTACCCTAACCCTAAACCTAACCCTAAACCTAACCTTATCCCTAACCCTTACCCTTACCCTAACCCTAACCCTAAACCTTATCCTTACCCTAAACCTAACCCTAACCCTTACCCTAACCCTTACCCTTATCCTAACCCTAACCCTAACTCTAACCCTAAACCTAAACCTAACCCTAACCCTTACACTTACCCTAACCCTAACTCTAAGCCTACCCCTGACACTTACCCTAACCCTAATCCTAACCCTAACGATAACCCTTATCCTAACACTAACTCTAACCCTAACCCTTACCCTTACCCTAACCCTAACCCTAATCCTAACACTAACCCTTACCCTTACCCTAACCCTAACCCTAACCTTAAACCCAACCCTAAACCTAACCCTAACCCTAAGCCTAACCCTTACCCTAACCCTAACCCTAACCCTAACACTAACACTTACCCT
>JANJXV010000038.1:9267500-9292500 GCA_024803745.1 Megascapheus bottae
CCCTAACCCTAAAGATTACCCTTACCCAAACCATAACCCTAAAACTAACCCTAAGCGTAACCCCTAACCCTACCATTTACCCTTAACCTAAACCTAACCCTAACCCTTAAGCTTACCCTAACGCTAACCCTAAGCTCAACCCCAACCCGAAACCTAACCCTAACCCTAACCCTTACCCTAACCCTAACCCTAAACCTAACACTAAAACTTACCCTTACGCTAACCCTAACCCAAACCCTTATCCTAACAATAACCCTAACCCTAACCCTAACCCTCAACCTAACCCGAACATGAACCCTAACCCCTAACCCTAACCCTTACCCTAACCCCAACCCTTACCCTAACCCTAACCACTAACCCTAACCCCTAAACCTATCCCTAACCCTAACCCTTCCCTTATCCTAACCCTAAACCTAACCCTTACACTTACCCTTACCCTAACTCCCACCCTAACCCTAACCCTAACCCGTACCCTAAACCTAACCCTATCCCTAACCCTAACCCTTACTCTTACCCTAACCCTAAACCTAACCCTAAACCTAACCCTAACCCTAAACCTAAAACTTACCCTTACCCTAAACGTAACCCTAACCCTAACCCTAACCCTAACCTAAACCTTATCCTTACCCTAACCCTAACCCTAACCTTAACCCTAACCCTAACCCTTATCCTAACCCTAACCCTAACCCTAACCCTAATGTTAACCCCAACTCTAAACCTAACCCTAAACCTAACCCTAACACTAACACTAACTCTTACCCTAACCGTAACCCTAACCCTAACCCTTATCAAAACACTAACCCTAACTCTAAACCTAAACCTAAACCTAACCCTAACCCTTACACTTACCCTAACCCTAACCCTAACCCTAACCCTGACACTTACCCTAACCCTAATCCTAATCCTAACCCTAAACCTTACCCTAACCCTAACCAGAACCCGAACCCTAACCCTAACACTTACCCTAAACCTAATCCTAACCCTAACCCTAACCCTAACACTTAACCTAACCCTAACACCAACCCTAACCCCTAACGCTAACCCTTACACTAACCCTAACCCTAACCCTAACACTTACCCTAACACTAACACTAACCCTAACGCTAACCCTTATCCTTACCCTAACCCTAACCCTAACCCTAACCCTAAACCTAACACTAACACTAACTCTAACCTCTAACCCTAACCTTACCCTAAACGTAACCCTAAACCTAACCCAAACCCCATCCTCTAACCCTAACCCTTACCCTAACCCCTAACACTAAACCTAACCATAATCCTTACCCTTATCCTAACCCTAACCCTAACCCTAACACTTACCCTTACCCTAACCCCTACCCTAACCCTAACCCTAACACTAGCCCTTACCCTAACCCTAACCCTAATGCTAACCCTAACCTTTAACCTTACCCCAACCCTAAACCTAACCCTAACCCTTACCCTAACCCTTACCCTTAATCTAACCCTAACCCTAAACCTAACCCTAACCCTAACCCTAACACTAACACTTACCCTTACCCTAACCGTAACCCTAACCCTAACCCTAACCCTAAACCTAAAACTAACCCTTACTCTTACCCTAACCCTAACCTTAACCCTAACCCTAACACTAAACCTAAACTTAACCCTAAACCTTATCCTTTCCCTAATCCTAATCCTAACCCTAACCCTAAACCTAACCCTAACCCTAAACCTAAGCGTTACCCTTACCCTAACCCTAACCCTAAACCTAACCCTAAACCTTCACCTTCCACTAAACCTAAACCTAACCCTAACCCTAACCTTAACCCTAACCCTTACCCTTACCCGAACCCTAAACCTAACCCTAACCCTAAACCTAACCCCAACGGTAAACCTAACCCTTACCCTAACCCTTAACCTAACCCTAACCCTAACTCTAAACCTAACCCTAAAACTGACCCTTACCCTAACCCTAACCCTAACCCTAACCATAACACATACCCTTATCCTAACCCTCACCCTAACCCTAACTGTAACCATAAACCTAACCCTAAACCTAACCCTAACCCTAACCCTAACCCTTACCCTTACCCTAACCCTAACCCTAAACTTAACCCTACACCTAACCCTAACCCTTACCCTAACCCTAACCCTAACCCTCACCCTAACCCTTACACTTACCCTAACCATAATCCTAACCCTACCCCTAACACTAAACCTAACCCTAACCCTAACCTTGACCATAAACTTAACCTTACCCTAACCCTAATCCTAACCCTAACCCTAAACTTAACCCTAACTCTAACCCTAACCCTAACCGTTACCCTTACCCTAACCCTAACCCTAAACTTCCCCTAATCCTTACCCTTACCCTAACCCTAACCATAACCCTAACCCTAACCCTAAACTTAAACTTAGCCCTAACCCTTTCCTTTCCCTAACCCTAACCCTAACCAGAACCCTAAACCTAACCTAACCCTAAACTTAACCCTTACCCTGACCCTTACTCTAACCCTAAACGTAACCCTAACCCTTACCCTTACCTAACTCTAACCCTAACCCTAACCTGAACCCTAACCTTTACCCTTACCCTGACCCTAACCCCAATCTTAACCCTAACCCTACCCCTAACCTTTACCCTTACCTTGACCCTAATCCTAACCCTAACCTTAACCTTAACCCTAACCCTAAACCTGCCCCTTACCCTTATACTAACACTAACCCTAAACGTAACCCTAACCCTAAACCTATCCCTAACCCTAAAGATTACCCTTACCCAAACCATAACCCTAAAACTAACCCTAAGCGTAACCCCTAACCCTAACCCTAACCCTAACATTTACCCTTACCCTAAACCTAACCCTAACCCTTAAGCTTACCCTGACGCTAACCCTAACCTCAACCCCAACCCGAAACCTAACCCTAACCCTAACCCTTACCCTAACATTAACCCTAACCCTAAACCTAACACTAAAACTTACCCTTACGCTAACCCTAACCCAAACCCTTATCCTAACCCTATCCCTAACCCTAGCCCTAACCCTTAACCTAACCCGAACATGAACCCTAACCCCTAACCCTAACCCTTACCCTAACCCCAACCCTTACCCTAACCCTAACCACTAACCCTAACCCTAAACCTATCCCTAACCCTAACCCTTCCCTTATGCTAACCCTAAACCTAACCCTAACATTGACCCTTACCCTAACCCCAACCTTAACCCTAACCCTAACCCTAACCCTTACCCTAAACCTAACCCTATGCCTAACCCTAACCCTTACTCTTACCCTAACCCTAAACCTAACCCTAAACCTAACCCTAACCCTAACCCTAACCTAACCCTTATCCTTACCCTAACCCTAACCCTAACCCTAACCTTAACCCTAACCCTAACCCTTATCCTAACCCTAACCCTAACCCTAACCCTAATCTTAACCCCAACTCTAAACCTAACCCTAAACCTAACCCTAACACTAACACTTACTCTTACCCTAACCGTAACCCTAACCCTAACCCTTATCAAAACCCTAATCCTAACTCTAACCCTAAACCTAAACCTAACCCTAACCCTTACACTTACCCTAACCCTAACCCTAACCCTAACCCTGACACTTACCCTAACCCTAATCCTAATCCTAACCCTAAACCTTACCCTAACCCTAACCAGAACCCAAACCCTAACCCTAACACTTACCCTAAACCTAACCCTAACCCTAACCCTAACCCTAACACTTAACCTAACCCTAACACCAACCCTAACCCTAACGCTAACCCTTACACTAACCCTAACCCTAACCCTAACACTTACCCTAACACTAACACTAACCCTAACGCTAACCCTTATCCTTACCCTAACCCTAACCCTAACCCTAACCCTTAACCTAACCCTAACACTAACTCTAACCTCTAACCCTAACCCTTACCCTAAATGTAACTCTAAACCTAACCCAAACCCCATCCTCTAACCCTAACCCTAACCCTAACCCTAACCCTAACCCTAACACTTACCCTTACCTTAACCCCTACCCTAACCCTAACCCTAACCATAGCCTTTACCCTAACCCTAACCCTAATCCTAAACCTAACCTTTACCCTTACCCCAAACCTAAACCGAACCCTAACCCTTACCCTAATCCTTACCCTTAACCTAACCCTAACCCTAAACCTAACCCTAACACTAACACTTACCCTTACCCTAACCGTAACCCTAACCCTAACCCTAACCCTAAACCTAAAACTAACCCTTACTCTTACCCTAACCCTAACCCTAACCTTAACCCTAACCCTAACACTAAACCTAAACTTAACCCTAAACCTTATTCTTTCCCTAATCCTAATCCTAACCCTAACCCTAAACCTAACCCTAACCCTAAACCTAAGCCTTACCCTTACCCTAACCCTAACCCTAACCCTAAACCTAACCCTAAACCTTCACCTTACCCTAACCCTAAACCTAACCCTAACCCTAACCTTAACCCTAACCCTTACCCTTACCCGAACCCTAAACCTAACCCTAAGCCTAAACCTAACCCCAACGGTAACCCTAACCCTTACCCTAACCCTTAACCTAACCCTAACCCTAACTCTAAACCTAACCCTAAACCTGACCCTTACCCTAACCCTAACTCTAACCGTAAGGTAATCCTTACCTGTCGGGAGCAAGAGTGGATTCAAACTGTACTTTTATTTGCATCAGATAATTGCTTGATTGTCTTATTGTTTTTTGGCCTTCTCCTGTTCAATTGATCTGAGATTTACCATATGAATGTAACCCCCAACAGTTCCCTGATTAACCATCTGGATATAACACCTGGCAGTGCCCTAGTCTCAAGAAGGGATAAAAACTTTGAGTTAAGAATAAACGAGGCGGCAGTTTTTGCTTCGGCTGCAGACCTCCTGGACCCGATGTGTTTGTCTCTCTTCTAATTTTTCCAGTCCCTGCCCCTTATTTCAGGAACCCCAATTTGCTGCCGGGAGGCCCCGGGATCTGGCGCCCGAACAGGGACCTGAAAATCTGGGACGAAGGTGAAGGACCCCGCTGTGGTGAGTAACACATCGTAGAACTCTTAAGAGAGTATAGTCAGGAGTAAAAATTATGGGTCAAGCTAATAGCCATGGGTTATTTCTACCGATCTTAACAGGCCTATTTGAAGCCCACGGAATGTGGGTGGAAAGAGGGGTGCTTCAGAGCTTCCTACAGTTTGTCGAGGAGGCATGCCCGAGGTCTATAGAGGAGGAATTCCAAAAAGCCTGGCATCAGATAGGAAAAAGAATTCTAGATTATTATGATGTATATGGCCCCGAAAAGACCCCAGTAGAGGCTGCTACTGTATTGAATTTAGTAAGTGAATACATAGATCCTCTACATGAAAATGCTGAACTTAATCTTGAATTAAGGGAACTTTATGAGTTAAAGGACCCTTCTGAAGAACCTGAGGTTGAGCCATATGCCGCAGCCCAAGAGAGTCTAAGTGAGATCTTGAAAAGGGAACAACAACCAGTAGATATTGAGTATCAGAATTCAGGTTTGAATACCAAGGAGGAAAGTTATGATGAGTCATTGGAGGGCCGGGTGGCTATGATAGAGAAGAAGTTAGAAGAAATGCTACATCTTCTATCGAAAATGGGGACAGAGCAGAGAGCCTCCCCAGAAGTAGGAAAGAAATATGACCCTCAGGCCACTATGATGTCTGATTCTAAACCTTACCCTCACACCCACCGCCTCCAGCTGCAGCCTTACGGCCTCAATCCCTTTCTCAACCTTTAGGCAAGCCTAAAGGCCCTAGCAACAAGTACCTTTTAACAGGCACTACAACCAGGCACAGTGCATCGCAATTAAACCTGACTCAGGCTGCTAGAGAGAGGGAAGGTATTTCAGGGCCTCGATGCTTCCCTAGTTTAGTTGATCATGATGAACAAGTATACCATCAACCTGTTCCTGTTAAACTATTACAGGATTTAAAAAATGCCTGCTCCCAATATGGGCCAACTGCCCCTTTTACTCAAGTAATATTGGAGGGTGCGTGTGCTGGTATTGCATGCCCAAATGAGTGGAAGCGGCTTGCCAGAGCATGCCTTAGTGCAGGAGAGTACTTATTATGGGAGACGGAGTTCACTGCACAGTGTCGGGCTAAAATTGAAACAAATAGGTCTAAGAACCTGCCTTACACTGTTGATCCGTTGTTAGGAGAGGGAACCTATAAAAACACCGAAGATCAATTGGGTTATGCAAAGGAGGCCTATTTACAAATAAATGCTGCGGCGAGAGAGGCTTGGAAAAAGTTACGCAATTCCAATCGTACAAAAAATCTAGTAGAAGTTAAACAGGGACCGAATGAACCTTATCTAGAATTTTTGTCTCGATTAATGGAGACTGCAGACTGCCTAGTACAAGATGAGAATGCAAGGAAGAGTATAGTTAGACACATAGCCTATGAAAATGCCAACGCCGCCTGTCAGGCGGCTATCAGACCCCATAGGAATAAGGGAGGAATCACGGACTTTATTTCACTGTGTGCTGATATTGGACCCTCCCATGTACAAGGCCTTACTTTAGCCGCCGCTCCTCAAGGAAAGACTGTTACTGAGTCTCTAAAATATAGAGGTCAGCGGCATTCTCGGGATGCTAGACCCCCAGGGCGTTGCTTTTCTTGTGGACAAATAGGACATTGGATGACGCAATGCCCACGCCAGGCCAGGCAAAAGAGAGAAAAATCACCTGGCACATGTCCACGCTGTGGTAAAGGGAAGCACTGGGCTAAAGATTGCAAGTCAGCAACAAATCGCAATGGCCGCCCGTATTTGGGAAACTGGAGAAGGGGCCAGCCCCTGGCCCCGCAAAACCATGGGGCAGTCCCTCCCTCTTCTCGGCCACAAGTGCATCTTCTAACAACCCCCCAATATCAATCTCCGGCCTCCTCCGTGCCACCCCAGGAAGTGCAGGATTGGACCTCTGTTCCTCCACCTGCTCAGTATTGACCCCAGAGATGGGGACACAAGCTCTCCCCACGGGGGTCTTCGGCCCCCTTCCCCCGGGAGTGGCTGGATTGCTGTTAGGGCGAAGTAGCTCAGCCCTTAAAGGGATACAGATTACACCTGGCAAAATTGACCAGGATTTTACTGGAGAAATCAAAGTTATGGCCTCTGCCCCGAAACACGTGGTATCGATCCCAGCCGGTCAAAAATTGGCACAACTAATACTCATCCCTTTACCTCCCGGGGAGACAACTAATTCCCCATGTGGACAGAGAGGATTTAGATCTTCTGATATCTATTGGGTACAAGGCATAAAACAAGAGAGGCCTGAGATGACTATATTTATACAAGAATAGCCCTTTAAGGGAATATTAGACACTGGAGCAGATGTGTCTGTGATATCTAAGAAACATTGGCCAGCCCAATGGCCCCTGACAACCTCTATGACTTCCCTACAGGGGGTTGGGCAAGCAACTGACCCACAGCAGAGCAGTGCGATCCTTGTTTGGAGAGATGAGGAAGGGCACTCTGGTCATTTTCAGCCATTTGTCCTGGATCATCTGCCAATTAATTTATGGGGTCGTGATGTCATGGAAAAAATGGGAGTGTATATGTTTAGTCCTAGTGCTGCAGTCACTAAGCAGTTACTTGATCAAGGCCTCCTCCCCTTTAGGGGACTAGGCCGAGCAGCACAGGGGGAACTAGAGCCGCTCCAACCCCAGTCTCGCCCTATGAGACAAGGATTAGGGTATTCCTTAATGGGAGCTGTCGTTTGTCCTGCCCCTCATGCTGATCCCATAAATTGGCTCTCTGAAGAACCGGTATGGGTCGAACAGTGGCCTCTTTCACTAGAAAAGATCATTGCAGTACAGCAGCTGGTACAGGAACAGCTGGACTTGGGGCATGTGGCCCCTTCTAACTCTCCATGGAATTCTCCAATTTTTGTTATAAAGAAAAAGTCAGGTAAATGGAGGCTGTTACAGGATTTGAGAAAAATAAATGCCACAATGGAACTGAGGGGGGCCCTACAGCCTGGCATGCCTTCACCCATGGCAATCCCAAAGGATACTTATAAGATTATTATAGATTTGAAGGATTGTTTCTATACTATACCCCTGGCGCCTCAAGACTGTAAGCGCTTTGCCTTCAGCGTCCCCTCTGTTAATTTTAAAGAACCCATGAAGCGATATCACTGGCTTGTGCTTTCACAGGGCATGGCAAATAGCCCAACTTTATGTCAAAGTTTTGTGGCTAGAGCCATTTCTTCCACTCGTGAAAAATTTTCTTCTGTTTATATTGTTCATTATATGGATGACATCTTGTTGGCTTGTTCTGACCCTATCGTCGTACGACAAGCCTTTGGACAACTAAAGCAAGATCTGAGCCTCTTTGTCCTTATAATAGCAGCTGAAAAGGTTCAGGAACACCCCCCTTTTACATATCTAGGCCATATATTAGGTCCACACTATTTTAAAATCCAAAAAATACAATTAAAAACTTCACACTTAAGAACTCTTCATGATTTTCAGCAATTCTTAGGAGATATAAATTGGCTTCGGCCTTATCTAAAGCTCTCCACAGGAGAGTTAAAACCCCTCTTTGATCTCTTAAAAGGAGATACCAACCCTACATCCTTGCGCGAATTAAATCCTGACGCCAGGAGGGCCATCCAAATTGTAGAAAAGGCAATTTCCCAGCAACAAATGACCTATTGTGACTATTCTAAACCCTGGGGAGTTTACATTTTAGCTACTTCTCACTCCCCAACTGCTGTATTGTGGCAGGATGGCCCACTTTTATGGCTTTATCTACCATCAACACCCGGCAAAGTGCTGACCCCCTACTACGAATTGGTAGCTAATCTGATACACATGTGCCGAGTGGATTCCCGTAAATATTTAGGTCAGGAACCTCATTTTATCTGTGTCCAATATAATTTACAACAACAAGATTGGCTATTCGCCCATTGCGATCCTTGGGCCATTGCTTGGGCCAATTATACGGGAAAAATTTTGCATCACTACCCGTCTAACAAACTTCTCCAATTTGCTGCGTGTCATACGTTTCTATTTCCTTCCATAGTACAGGCCTCGCCTTTATCTTCTGCCGCTTTGGTATTTATAGATGGATCCTCAAATGGAACGGCTGCTTTGACCATTAATGGGAAAACTCAATCTTGGGTTCCAGGTTTTCCTCCGCCTAAGAGGTGGAATTAGAGGCTGTTTTACAAGCACTCGTCCTGTTACAAGACGAGCCCTTTAACTTATATTCAGACAGTCAATATGTAATTCGTGCTCTTCAAGTCATAGAAACTGTTCCCTTTATTGGAACTACTAACTCCAATATTCAGACCCAATTTCGCCAAATACAAACTTTTCTTTGTTCTCGCAACCACCCCTGTTTTTTGGCTTTGTTCGAGCTCACACTAATCTTCCTGGCCCTTTAAGTGAGGGCAATGCGGTCACTGACTCTGCCACCAGAGTTTACTTAACTCAGGTTGAACTTGCTAAACAGTCACATGCCATCCACCATCAAAACAGTCGAGCCTTGCGCCGACAGTTCAAATTATCTAGAGAAGCAGCGCGACAAATAGTTAAGACTTGCTCCAACTGTGCCCCTTTTTCACCAGCCCCCCATTTAGGTATAAATCCATGAGGACTGCTTTCTAATCACATTTGGGAGATGGATGTCACGCATGTTCCATCATTTGGCCGATTAAAATATGTTCACATTACTGTAGATACTTATTCTAATTTTATCTTGGCCACCCCCCTTGCTGGGGAAGCCACTAAACATTTTATTTCTCACTGCATTCGATGCTTTGCTGTGATGGGGATTCCCTCGCAAATAAAAACAGATAATGGCCCTGGCTATGCAAGCCGAGCATTTCAATCCTTCTGCCGTTCCTATAATATCACTCATATTACAGGCATTCCTTACAATCCTCAAGGTCAAGGCATCGTGGAGAGAGCTAATGGATTATTAAAACATCAAATTGCTAAAATACAGAAAGGAGAGTCGTATCCCGTTACCCCTGTGAATATACTTAATCATGCTTTATTTGTTTTAAATTTTTTGAATTTGGATTCAAATAATTTATCTGCTGCTCAGCGATTCTGGGAAAAAAGAGAGCAGCGTGCTTTTGCCTTAGTAAAGTGGAAGGATCCCTTAACTGGTGCTTGGCATGGACCCGATCCTGTTCTAACCTGGGTTCGAGGGCATGTATGTGTTTTTTCACAAGGAGAAAATGACGCCCGCTGGCTGCCTGAACGCTGCGTTCGGATCGTGGAGAGTGACAGTGGCCATCCAAGCAGCGACTCACTGGGCCTACACCCCCAACCCTCCAGTGGTGCATCCTGCGACGTGGAAAGACCTGAGTTATTTGTGCATGTCAATTGGGACTGCTACTGATCCACTTGTTCCACACATTCATATGAGCTGTGTTTCTCCTCCTTTTACTATTATGTAGGGACCTTTTAACATATTCATTGACTCTACACAATTTAATATGTGACATTATTTTCTCTTTACCATCCCTCTTCTTAATAACCATTTTTGTAAAAGATGCCCAGGTGAAAAGCAAAGGCCTCCAGAGGTAAGTAGATGTCGGCCGACCCCCTGTATGTCTGTGTTTTGTTTTATTTTTTTATTTTATTTTATTTTATTTTATTTTTTTTTTAAAAAGGGGTGCACTGTGGGCCTAAAATAGAGGCCTGGGTGGTCAAGGGACGCCTTGACCCCCCTTCCCCTTCTGAGTTTCTTGTCAATATCAAGGCATACCTGAGAGTCCCACCAGCAAGACATGTCTAAATCTAAAAATAGCTGTTAAGTGTATCTGATTGAGTCCAATTTTCTTGTTATATGTCAATGTCTGATTATTTAAAAGTCTCCGCTTCTCTGTCTTGTTCGTGTTACATATTTTTCTTTGTCCAGTTTTTGTCTTTAAAATTGGTACCATTTCTAGGTATGGATCCTTATGGTTTTTCTGTGCGTACTCAAGCACACATCCTTGTTATTTATTTGAACATTTCTGGGCCTAGCATGGCCGCTCCCCCATGTCTGCAGTTGTAACAAGCCCTGGAAAAATAAATTCCAGCTAAGTTGCCTTGCAGAAAGTTTTGTTTCGAACCTGGTTCTCACCTGTAAGAGTAAAATTGGCAAAACTCTCTTGACACAAACTTCCGGAAATTGAACGGCCGATATTAATTTTGCGTGCTTTATGATCTTTGAGTATGAATGTGTGTGAATGAGTGAGTGAACATGTTCAAGGTTAAATTGTCAGCATGCTGTATAAAACAATGGATAAATTTATACTTAAACACAAAGACAATTGGGTAAATCTAAGCTTAAAACTTCAAGAAAAATATTAGGTTTGAATGTTTTACAATGTCTCAAAGAATTATTGTGTTGTCTTAAAGAAAAACTGGTAAATATTTTTCTAGATCCTGAAATCTGCATTTTATTGCAGGGCATACAGCTGTTTACATTGTAAACATTGTATCCTGTTCAGCACAGAGGTGTTAGGGAATTTGGGATTTATTACTTTAAGTTAAAGTTTGGAAACATGTATTAGAGATTTAAATGTAAAATTGTTCATTAACGTCAGAAAGTTTGCCTGTCCTTTCTTGCAAACTGACACTAGAAATCTGATGGTAAAATGTGGATAATGTGATTAGTGTTTTAAAGGAATGTTTAAAAAAAGGGAAGGAAACTAAGTCCAGACTTAGACTTTTGGTGCACTGATGTCTATAGTTCTTGCATTAGGGAAAAACTGTTATTTGAGTTTAAACTGTTGTTGGAGTTTTAGACAGTAATCTAAACAGCATAAGAGCCCCTTTTTTCTAAAAGGCAAGAGGAGTGCCTTGGGCCCTAGGGGGCCTGAGGGCAGGAGTTCTTTGTGCCCTTAAAGGTTTTCAATTGCAAATAAAGGCTAAGGTTTTAATTGTTTAAGCCAGTATCAGTAAAAGTTATTAAGAACATTGGAAATGGGTTTCTAAACAATATTTGAAAGTGAAGTTGTCTTAAATGTTTAAAGAAAGAGAGAAAAGGAAAATCAGGACTACCAAAGTAATTGCTTAATTGCCATTTCAGCTTGCTCTTGTAACATCCAGCTAGCCCATTGGAGAAGAACAGCAATCCTTATTCAGATGTAACTTTGGCCTTTTCCAGGTTCTAGGTAAGCTCATGCTTAGAGACTATTACCGTGTCGACCACCTTGTTGCTCTAATTGGAGTCCTTTTGTAGGACTCACTGATCTGAAAACTGCAGTTTTGAGCCAACCCCGGGCAAAGCAAAGTCCCTGTGAGATTGTGGTGTCTAATCTGGCAGCAGAGTGCTATTAAGGCAGAGTTGCTTTGGAGCTCGAAGCCGCAGAGTGCTAGCTCTGAGCTGAACAGCTGGGGGACAGCACTCAAGCACCAAGCTCAGGACTCACAGTGGCAGAGTGCAAGCCTTGAGCTGCGGAGCTGAGGTGCGGCACTCAGGCCCTGAGTTTGGGACTCAAAAGTGGCAGGGTGCTAGCCTTGAGCTGGAGAGCTGAGGGACAGTGCCCAGGCCCTGAGTTCAAGTCCAGAAACTAAGCAAGTGAATTGCCAATGGGACATTTATCCCTGTGTGGAGAAACTCTACTGGGACACGATGCAGAAAGCCTCTGCTTGGATGGCAGAGATGGTGTCAGATCTTAGTCACTTGTGCTTGGCCGATCAAATTAATCAGAGCCGGGAGGTCATAGAATAGTTTGTAAGCATGCCTATTAATGCCCTTGCCTTTCATAACTGGGCAGGAACTTGTCAATCTTCTGTGACAGTGGGTAGTTTAAAGCCCTAATTGAGCGAAATTTTTATTTATTTATTTATTTATTTATTTTTGACACCAGCCACAAATTCAGGAAAAGTTTGTGGATGTGAGACTTGTGTCTCTATTAATCTGTTTAGATCTGACAACTGAAGCATTGTTAAGTTTGCAGAAATTTAGTTCCCCAGACAATCAAGAAAAGGCCTTTGCAAATGGGTGCTATGTAACTACACTATTGTAGCCAAAGATGGTTCGTGCAGTTGTTAAAGGTTAAATATGATGTCCAGTTTGGAGCAAATTATTATTCCTGATATCTAATCCTTGCAATCCCTAATAAAACAGGCTAGGCTTCTTAAGGTCCCTGGTCAAGCACAGAGACAACGCCCCTGAGTCAGCTTGAAGAAGTCACAGAAGCTGAATTTCCGCCCATCTATCCCCTTTAGATGAAGGGACCAGTCATTTTTGGAAAGTGAGAAAGGATAATGAGATAATTAGAGATAGTGGAAAGAATAGAAATTGCACTTGTGTTTCTTTTAAAATAAAGATGGGGGATATGTCGGGAGCAAGAGTGGAATCAAACTGTACTTTGATTTGCATCAGATAATTGCTTGATTGTCTTATTGTTTTTTGGCCTTCTCCTGTTCAATTGATCTGAGATTTACCATATGAATGTAACCCCCAACAGTTCCCTGATTAACCATCTGGATGTAACACCTGGCAGTGCCCTGGTCTCAAGAAGGGATAAAAACTTTGAGTTAAGAATAAACGAGGCGGCAGTTTTTGCTTGGGCTGCAGACCTCCTGGACCCGATGTGTTTGTCTCTCTTCTAATTTTTCCAGTCCCTGCCCCATATTTCAGGAACCCCAATTTGCTGCCGGGAGGCCCCGGCACTTACCCTTACCATAACCCTAACCCTAACCTTAACCCTAACCTTAAACCTAACCCTAACACTTACCCTTACCCTAACCCTAACCACAAACCTAACCCTAACTCTAACACTATACCTAACCCTACCCTTTACGCTTACTCTAACCCTAAACCTAAACCTAACTCTAACCGTAACCCCTAACCATAAACTTAACACTAACCCTTACCCTTACCCTAACCCTAAACCTAAACATAACCCTAACCCTTAACTTAACCCTAACACTAACCCTAACACTAACACTTACCCTTACCCTAGTCCTAACCCTAACCATAACCATAACCCTTACCCTAACATTAACCCTTGCCCTAACCCTAACCCTATCACTAACACTAACCCTTACCCTAACCATAAACCTAACCCCTAACCCTATCCCTTACCCGAACCCTAACCTTAAACCTAACCCGTAACCCTAACCCTTACCCGAACCCTAACCCTAACCATAATCCTAACCCTAACCCTAACCCTTACCCTTAACCTAACCCTAACTTTAACTCTAACCCTAACCTTAACCCTAACCGTTACCCTAACCCTAACCTTAACCCCAACACTAAACCTAAACCTAACCCTAACCCTATCGCTAAGCCTTACCTTAACCCAAACCCCAATCCTAACCCTAACCCACACCCTTACCCTAAATCTAACCCTAACCCTAAAACTAAACCTTACCCTAACCTTAACCCTAACCCTAAAAATAACCCTAACCCTAACCCTAACCCTAACCCTAACACTAACCTTAACCCTAAACCTTACCCTTACCCTAAACCTAACCCTAATCCTAACCCTAAACCTAAACCTAACCCTAACCCTAACCCTTACCCTAACCCTAACTCTAACCCTAACCTAACCCTTATCCTTACCCTAACCCTAACCCTATCCCTAACCCTATACCGTACCCTTACCCTAACCCTAACCTTAAACCTAACCCTAACAGTAACCCCTTCCCCTAACCCTAACCCTAACCCTTACCCTTACCCTAACCCTAAACCTAAACCTAACCCTAACCCTGACCCTAACCCTTATCCTAAACCTATCCCTAACTCTTACCCTTACCCTAACCCTAAACCTAACCATAACCTAACCCTAACTCTTACCCTTACCCTAACCCTAACCCTATCCTTAACCATAACCCTAAACCTTACCCGTACCCTTACCCTAAACTTAACCCTAACCCTTACCCTAAAACTAATCCTAACCCTAACCCTAACCCTTACCCTTACCTTAACCCTAACCCTAACCCTAACACTTACCCTTACCCTAACGCTACCCCTAACCCTAACCCTAACCATAACGGATACCCTTATCCTAACCCTCACTCTAACCCTAACTGTAACCATAAACCTAACCCTAAAACTAACCCTAACCCTAATCCTTACACTTACCCTAACCCTAACCCTAAACCTAAGCCTAAACCTAACCCTAACCCTTACCCTAACCCTAACCCTAACCCTAACCCTAACCCTTAACCTTAACCTAACCCTAACCATAACCCTAACCCTTACCCTTACCCTAACCCTAACCCTAAACTAACCCTAATCCTTACCCTTACCCTAACCCTAACCATAACCCTAAACCTAACCCTAAACCTAACCTTAAACATAAACCTTACCCTTACCCTAACCCTAACTCTAACCCTAAACCTAACCCTAACCCTAACCCTAACCCTTACCTTTACCCTAACCCTAACCCTAAACTAACCCTAATCCTTACCCTTACCCTAACCCTAACCATAACCCTAACCCTAACCCTAAACTTAACCTAACCCCTAACCCTTTCCTTTCCCTAACCCTAACCCTAACCAGAACCCTAAACCTAACTCTAACCCTAAATTTAAGCCTTACCCTTAACCTAACCCTAACCCTAAACCTAACCCTAAGCCTACCCTTACCCTAACCCTAACCCTAACCCTAACCTGAACCCTAACCCTTACCCTTACCCTAAACCTAACCCTAAACCTAACCTTAACCCTAACCCTAACCCTTACCCTTACCCTAACCCTAACCCTAACCCTAACCTGAACCCTAACCCTTACCCTTACCCTAAACCTAACCCTAAACCTAACCTTAACCCTAACCCTAACCCTTACCCTTACCTTAACCCTAATCCTTACCCTACACTAACCTTAACACTAACCCTAACCCTGCCCCTTACCCTTATCCTAACCCTAACCCTAAACCTAACCCTTAACCTAAACCTATCCCTAACCCTTACCCTTACCCTAACCCTAAACCTAACCCTAAACCTAACCCTAAGCCTTAGCTTACCCTAACCCTAACCCTATCCCTAACCATAACCCTAATCCTTACCCTTACCCTTACCTAAACCTAACCCTAAACCTAACCCTAACCCTAACCTAACCCTAACCCTTACCCTTACCCTAAGCCTAACCTATCCCTAACCATAACCCTAGACCTTACCCTTACCCTTACCCTAAACCTAACCCTAACCCTTACCCTAAACCTAATCCTAACCCTAACCCTAACCCTAACCCTTACTCTTACCTTAACCCTAACCCTAACCCTCACCCTTACCCTTACCCTAACGCTAACCTAAACCTAACCCTAACCATAACACATACCCTTATCCTAATCCTCACCCTAACCCTAACTGTAACCATAAACCTAACCCTAAACCTAACCCTAACCCTAACCCTAACCCTTACCCTTACCCTAACCCTAACCCTAAACTTAATCCTACACCTAACCCTAACCCTCACCCTAACCCTAACCATAACCCTAATCCTTACCCTAAACCTAACCCAAACCCTAAATCTAACCCTAACCCTAACCCTAACCCTAACCCTAACCATAAACCTTACCCTAACCTTAACCCGAACCCTAACCCTAACCCTAACAATTACCCTAAACCTAACCCTAACCCTAACCCTAAACCTAACCCTTAACCTATCCCTAACACCAACCCTAACCCCTAACGCTAACCCTTACACGAACCCTAACCCTAACACTTACCCTAACCCTAACACTAACCCTAACCCTAACCCTTAACCTAACCCTAACACTAACTCTAACATCTAACCCTAACCCTTACTCTAAACCTAACCCTAAACCTAACCCTAACGCTATCCTCTAAACCTAACCCTTACCCTAACCCGTAATACTAAACCTAACCCTAATCCTTACCCTTATCCTAACCCTAACCCTAACTCTAACACTTACCCTTATCCTAACCCCTACCCTAACCCTAAACCTAACTCAAACTCTTACCCTAACGCTAACCCTAATCCTAACCCTAACCTTCACCCTTACCCTAACCCTAAACCTAACCCTAACCCTTACCCTTACCATTACCCTCATCCTAAACCTAATCCTAAACCTAATCCTAACCCTAACCCTAACCCTAACACTTACCCTTACCCTCACAGTAACCCTAACCCTAACCCTAACCCTAACCCTAAATCTAAACCTAACCCTTACTCTTACTCTAAACTTAACCCTAACTTTAACCCTAACCCTAACACTAAACCTAACCTTAACCCTAAACCTTATCCTTTCCCTAACCCTAATCCTAACCCTAACCCTAAACCTAACCCTAACCCTAAACCTAAGCCTTACCCTAACCCTATGCCTAACCCTATCACTTACCCTTACCGTAACCATAACCCTAAAACTAACCCTAACCGTAACCCCTAACCCTAACCCTAACCCTAACCCTTACCCTTACCCTAACCCTAACCCTAACCCTAACCCTTAATCTTACCCTAACGCTAACCCTAACCTTAACGCCAACCCTAAACCTAACCCTAACCCTAACCTTACCTAACCCTAACACTAAAACTTACCCTTACCCTAACCCTAAACCTAACGCTTATCCTTACCCTAACCCTAACCCTAACCCTAACCCTTACCCTAACACGAACCTTAACCCCTAAACCTAACCCTTACCCTAAACCTCACCCTAACTCTAACCATAACCACTACCCCTAACCTAACCCTAACCCCTAAACCTAATCCTAACCCTAACCCTTCCATTATTCTAACACTAAACCTAGCCCTAACACTTACCCTTACCCTAACCCCAAGCCTAACCCTAACTCTAACCCTTACCCTAAACCTAACCCTATCCCTAACCCTAACACTTACCCTTACCCTAACCCTAAACCTAACCCTAAACCTAACCCTAACCCTAACCCTTACCCTTACTCTAACCATAACCCTAACCCTAACCCAAAACCTTACCCGTACCCTAAACCTAAACTTAACCCTTAACCTAACCCTTACCCTTATCCTAACCCTAATCTTAACCCCAACTTTAAAACTAACCCTAACCCTAACACTAACACTAACACTTACCCTTACCATAACCGTAACCGTAACCCTAACGCTAACCCTTTTCCTAACCCTAACCCTAATTCTGACCCTAACCGTTACTCTAAACCTAACCCTAAACCCAACCCAAACCCTATCATCTAACCCTAACCCTTACCCTAATCCCTAACACTAACCCTAACCCTAACCCTAACCCTTACCCTTACCCTAACCCTACCCCTAACTCTAAATCTAACCCTTACCCCTACCCTAACCATAAACTGAAACCTAACCCTAACCCTAAACCTAACCCTTACCCTAACCCTAACCCTAATCCTAACCCTAACCCTTACCCTTACCCTAACCCTACCCAAAACCTAAACATAACCCTAACCCTAAGTCTAAACCTAACCCTAACAATAACCCTAATCCTAACCCTTACCCTTACCCTAACCCTAAACCTAACCCTAACACTAACCCTAACCCTAACCCTATCCCTAACCCTATCCCTTACCCTTACCCTAAAACTAAACCTAAACCTAACTCTAACCATAACCCCCACCCCTAAACCTAAGCCTAACCCTTACCCTTACCCTTACCCTAACCCTAACCCTAACACTAACCCTTACCCTTCCCCTAACCCTAACCCTAACCTTAAACCCAACCCTAAACCTAACCCTAAACCGAAGCCTAACCCTTTCCCTAACCCTAACCCTAATCCTAACACTAACACTTACCCTTACCCTAACCCTAACCCTAACCCTAAGAATAACCCTTATCCTAACACTAAACCTAAACCTAACCCTTACCCTAACCCTAACACTAAACCTTACCCTAACCCTAAACCAAACCTTAAACCTAACCCGAACTTTTACCCTAACCCTAACCCTAATCCTAACTAACCCTTACCCTTACCGTAACGCTACCCTAACCCTAAACCTAACCCTAACACTAACCTTAACCCTAAACCTTACCCTTACCCTAACCCTAACCCTAAACCTAACAGTAACCCTAACCCTAACACTTACCCTTACCCTAACCTTAACCCTAAACCTAAACCAAAACCTTGCCCTTACACTAACCCTAACCCTAACCCTAACCCTAACCCTTACACTTACCCTAACCCTAACCCTAAACCTAACCCAAAACCTTACCCTTACACTAACCCTAACCCTAACCTTAACCCTAACCCTAACCCTAACCTTAACCTAACCCTAACACCAACCCTAACCCCTAACGCTAACCCTTACACTAACCCTAACCCTAACCCTAACCCTAACACTTACCCTAACCCTAACACTAACCCTAACGCTAACCCTTATCCTAACCCTAACCCTAACCCTAACCCTAACCTTTAACCTAACCCTAACACTAACTCTAACATCTAAACCTAACCCTTACCCTAAACCTAACCCTAACCCTATCCTCTAACCCTAACCCTTACCCTAACCCCTAAAACTAAACCTAACCCTAGTCCTTACCTTTATCCTAACCCTAAGCTTAACCCTAACACTTACCCTTACCCTAACCCCTAACCTAACCCTAAACCTTACCCTAACCCTTACCCTAACCCTAAACCTAACACTAACCGTTACCCTAACCCTTACCCTTATCCTAACCCTAACCCTAAACCTAACCCTAACCCTAACCCTAACACTAACACTTACCCTTAACCTAACCGTAACCCTAACCCTAACCCTAACCCTAACCCTAAACCTAAACCTAACCCTTACTCTTACCATAACCCTAACCCTAACCTTAACCCTTACCCTAACACTAAACCTAACCTTAACCCTAAACCTTATCCTTTACCTAAACCTAATCCTAACCCTAACCCTAAACCTAACCCTAACCCTAAACCTAAGCCTTACCCTTACCCTAACCCTAACCCTAAACCTAACCCTAACCTTTCACCTAACCCTTACCCTAACCCTAACCCTGACCCTAACACTAAAACTTACACTTACGCTAACCCTAACCCTAACCCTTATCCTAACGCTAACCCTAACCCTAACCCTAACCCTTAACCTAACCCGAACATGAACCCTAACCCCTAACCCTAACCCTTATCCTAACCACTAACCCTAAACTAACCCTAACCCCTAAACCAAACCCTAACCCTAACCCTTCCGTTATCCTAACCCTAAACCTAACCCTAACACTTACCCTTACCCTAAACCAAACCCTATCCCTGACCCTAACCCTTACCCTTACCCTAACCCTAAACCTAACCCTAAACCTAACCCTAACCCTAACCCTTACCCTTACCATAACCCTAACTCTAACCCTAAACCTAAACCTTACCCTTACCCTAACCTAACCCTAACCCTTACCCTACTCCTAACCCCAAATCTAAACCTACCCCTAAACCTAACCCTAACACTAACACTTACCCTTACCCTAAAAGTAACCCTAACCCTAACGCTAACCCTAACCCTTATCCTAACCCTAACCCTAACTCTAACCCTAAACCTAAACTTAACCCTAACCCTTACACTTACCCTAATACTAAACCTAACCCTAACCCTAACACTGACACTTACCCTATCCCTAATCCTAACCCTAACACTAAACCTTAACCTAACCCTACCCCGAAACCTAACCCTAACTGCAACACTTACCCTAAACCTAACCCTAACCCTAACCTATCCCTTAACCTAACCCTAACACCAACCCTAACCCCTAACGCTAACCCTTACACTAACCCTAACCCTAACCCTAACACTTTCCCTAACCCTAACACTAACCCTAACCTTTAACCTAACCCTAACACTAACTCTAACATCTAACCCTAACCCTTACCCTAAACCTAACCCTAAACCTAACCCTAACCCTATCCTCTAACCCTAACCCTTACCCTAACCCGTAACACTAAACCTAACCCTAATCCTTACACTTATCCTAACCCTAACCCTAACCCTAACACTTACCCTTATCCTAACCCCTACCCTAAACCTAAACCTAACCCTAACTCTTACCCTAAACCTAACCCTAATCCTAACCCTAACCTTTACCCTTACCCTAACCCTAAACCTAACCCTAACCCTTACCCTAACCCTTACCCTTATCCTAACCCTAACCCTAAACCTAATCCTAACCCTAACCCTAACACTAACACTTACCCTTACCCTAACCGTATCCCTAACCCTAACCCTAACACTAACACTAAACCTAAACCTAACCCTTACTCTTACTCTAACCCTAACCCTAACATTAACCCTAACCTAACACTAAACCTAAACTTAACCCTAAACCTTATCCTTTCCCTAACCCTAATCCTAACCCTAACCCTAAACCTAAGCCTTACCCTAACCCTATTCCTAACCCTATCACTTACCCTTACCCTATCGATAACCCTAAAACTAACCCTAAACGTAACCCCTAACCCTAACCCTAACCCTAACCCTTAACCTTACCCTAACCCTAACCTTAACCCTAACCCTTAACCTTACCCTAACGCTAACCCTAACCTTAACCCCAACTCTAACTTAACCCTAACCCTAACCATTACCATAACCATAACCCTAACCCTAACACTAAAACTTACCCTTACCCTAACCCTAACCCTAACCCTTATCCTTTCCCTAACCCTAACCCTAACCCTAAACTTAACATGAACCCTAACCCCTAACCCTAACCCTTACCCTAAACCTAACCCTAACACTAACCCTAAGCACTAACCCTAACTCAACCCTAACCCCTAAACCTAACCCTAACCCTAACCCTTTCCTTATCCTAACCCAACCCTAAACCTAACCCTAACACTTACCCTTAACCTAACCCCAACCCTAACCCTAACCCTAACCCTTACCCTAAACCTAACCCTATCCCTAACCCTAACACTTACCCTTACCCTAACCCTAAACCTAACCCTAACCCTAAGCCTTACCCTAAACCTTACCCTTACCCTAAACCTAACCCTAACCCTTACCCTAACCCTTACTCTTATCCTAACCCTAACACTAACCCTAACCATTTTCCTAAATCTAACCCCAACTCTAACCCTAACCATTACCCTAAACCTAACTCTAAACCAAACCCTAATGCTATCCTGTAACCCTAACCCTTACCCTAACCCCTAACACTAACCCTAACCCTTACCCTTACCCTACCCTACCCTTAACTCTAAACCTAACCCTTACCCTTACCCTAACCATAACCTAAAACCTAACCCTAACCCTAAACCTAACCCTTACCTTACCCTAACCCTAATCCTAACCTTAACCCTTACCCTTACCCTAACCTTACCCTAACCCTAAACCTAACCCTAACCCTAACCCTAATCCTAACCCTTACCCTAACCCTAACCCTTAACCTAACCCGAACATGAACCCTAACCCCTAACCCTAACCCTTATCCTAACCACTAACCCTAAACTAACACTAACCCCTAAACCAAACCCTAACCCTAACCCTTCCGTTATCCTAACCCTAAAACTAACCCTAACACTTACCCTTACCCTAAACCAAACCCTATCCCTGACCCTAACCCTTACCCTTACCCTAACCCTAAACCTAACCCTAACCCTAACCCTAACCCTAACCCTTACCCTTACCATAACCCTAACTCTAACCCTAAACCTAAACCTTACCCTTACCCTAACCTAACCCTAACCCTTACCCTAACCCTTACCCTTATCTTAACCCTAACCCTAACCCTAACGCTAACCCTAACCCTACTCCTAACCCCAACTCTAAACCTACCCCTAAACCTAACCCTAACACTAACACTTACCCTTACCCTAACCATAACCCTAACCCTAACGCTAACCCTAAACCTTATCCTAACCCTAACCCTAACTCTAACCCTAAACCTAAACCTAACCCTAACCCTTACTCTTACCCTAATCCTAAACCTAACCCTAACCCTAACCCTGACACTTACCCTATCCCTAATCCTAACCCTAACACTAAACCTTAACCTAACCCTAACCCGAAACCTAACCCTAACTGTAACACTTACCCTAAACCTAACCCTAACCCTAACCTATCCCTTAACCTAACCCTAACACCAACCCTAACCCCTAACGCTAACCCTTACACTAACCCTAAACCTAACCCTAACACTTTCCCTAACCCTAACACTAACCCTAACCCTTAACCTAACCCTAACACTAACTCTAACATCTAACCCTAACCCTTACCCTAAACCTAACCCTAAACCTAACCCTAACCCTATCCTCTAACCCTAACCCTTACCCTAACCCGTAACACTAAACCTAACCCTAATCCTTACACTTATCCTAACCCTAACCCTAACCCTAACACTTACCCTTATCCTAACCCCTACTCTAAACCTAAACCTAACCCTAACTCTTACCCTAAACCTAACCCTAATCCTAACCCTAACCTTTACCCTTACCCTAACCCTAAACCTAACCCTAACCCTTACCCTAACCCTTACCCTTATCCTAACCCTAACCCTACACCTAATCCTAACCCTAACCCTAACACAAACACTTACCCTTACCCTAACCGTATCCCTAACCCTAACCCTAACCCTAACACTAAACCTAAACCTAACCCCTACTCTTAGTCTAACCGTAACCCTAACATTAACCCTAACCTAACACTAAACCTAAACTTAACCCTAAACCTTATCCTTTCCCTAACCCTAATCCTAACCCTAACCCTAAACCTAAGCCTTACCCTAACCCTATCCCTAACCCTATCACTTACCCTTACCCTAACCATAACCCTAAAACTAACCCTAAACGTAACCCCTAACCCTAACCCTAACATTAACCCTTAACCTTACCCTAACCCTAACCTTAACCCTAACCCTTAACCTTACCCTAACGCTAACCCTAACCTTAACCCCAACCCTAACTTAACCCTAACCCTAACCATTACCATAACCATAACCCTAACCCTAACACTAAAACTTACCCTTACCCTAACCCTAACCCTAACCCTTATCCTTTCCCTAACCCTAACCCTAACCCTAACATGAACCCTAACCCCTAACCCTAACCCTTACCCTAAACCTAACCCTAACACTAACCCTAAGCACTAACCCTAACTCAACCCTAACCCCTAAACCTAACCCTAACCCTAACCCTTTCCTTATCCTAACCCAACCCTAAACCTAACCCTAACACTTACCCTTACCCTAACCCCAACCCTAACCCTAACCCTAACCCTTACCCTAAACCTAACCCTATCCCTAACCCTAACACTTACCCTTACCCTAACCCTAAACCTAACCCTAACCCTAAGCCTTACCCTAAACCTTACCCTTACCCTAAACCTAACCCTAACCCTTACCCTAACCCTTACTCTTATCCTAACCCTAACACTAACCCTAACCATTTTCCTAAACCTAACCCCAACTCTAACCCTAACCATTACCCTAAACCTAACTCTAAACCAAACCCTAACGCTATCCTCTAACCCTAACCCTTACCCTAACCCCTAACACTAACCCTAACCCTTACCCTTACCCTACCCTACCCTTAACTCTAAACCTAACCCTTACCCTTACCCTAACCATAACCTAAAACCTAACCCTAACCCTAAACCTAACCCTTACCTTACCCTAACCCTAATCCTAACCTTAACCCTTACCCTTACCCTAACCCTTCCCTAACCTTAAACCTAACCCTAACCCTAACCCTAACCCTAACCCTTACACTTACCCGAACCCTAAACCTAAACCTAACCCTAACCATAACCATAACCCTTACCCTAATCCTACCCTAACCCTAAACTTAACCCTAACCCTAACCCTAACCCTAACCCTAACCCTTACCTTAACCCTATCCCTAACCCTAACCCTAACCCTAACCCAACCCTAACCATTGCCCTTACCCTAACCCTAACCCTAACCCTTACCGTAAGCCTAACCCTAACCCTAAATCTAACCCTAACCCTTACCCTAACACTAACCCTAACACTAACCCGAACCCTAACCCTACCCCTAAGCCTATCCCTTACCCTTACCCTAACCCTAAACCTAAACCTAAATCTAACCGTAAATCCCTATCCCAAAACCTAAGCCTAACCCTTACCCTTACCCTAACCCTAACCCTAACCCTAACCCTAACACTAACCCTTCCCCTTCCCCTAACCCTAATCTTAA
>JANJXV010000038.1:9295000-9312500 GCA_024803745.1 Megascapheus bottae
TTACCCTTATCCTAACCCTAAACCTAACACTAAACCTAACCCTAACCCTTACCCTTACCCTAACCCTAACCCTAACCGTAACCATAACCCTAGACCTTACCCTTACCCTTACTCTAAACCTAAACTTAACGCTTACCCTAAACCTAATCCTATCCCTAACCCAAACCCTTACCCTTACCTTAACCCTAACACCAACCCTAACCCTAACCCTTACCGTAACGCTAACCCTAACCCTAAATCTAACCATAACGCATACCCTTATCCCAACCCTCACCCGAACCCTAACTGTAACCATAAACCTAACCCTAAACCAAACCCTAACCCTAACCCTAACCCTTACCCTGACCCTAACCCTAACCCTAAACTTGACCCTAACCCTAACCCTAACCCTAACCCTTACCCTAACCCTAACCCTAACCCTTACCCTTACCCTAACCATAACCCTAAACTATCCCTAATCCTTACCCTTACCATAGCCCTAGCCATAACCCTAACCCTAACCCTAAACTTAACCCTTACCCTTACCCTTAACGTAACCCTAAACGTAACCCTAACCCTTACCCTTACCCTAACCCTAACCCTACTCTAACCTGAACCCTAACCTTTACCCTTACCCCAACCCGAACCCTAACCTAAACTGAACCCTAAACTTTACCCTTACCCTAACCCTAACCCTAACCCTAATCTTAACCCTAAACCTAACCCTAACATTTACCCTTACTTTAACCCTAAACCCAACCCTAACACTAACCCTAACCCTATCCCTAACCCTAAAGATTACCCTTACCCTAACCATAACCCTAAAACTAGCCCTAAGCGTAACCCCTAACCCTAACCCTAACACTAGCCCTTACCCTTACCCTAACCCTAACCCTAACCCTTAACCTTACCGTAACGCTAAACCTAACCTCAACCCCAATCCTAATCGTAACCCTAACACTAACCCTTACCCTAACCCTAACCCTAACACTAAAACTTACCCTTACGCTAACCCTAACCCTAACCCTTATTCTAACCCTAAACCTAACCCTAACCCTAACCCTAAACCTAACCCTAACATGAACCCTAACCCCTAAACCTAACCCTTACCCTAACCCCAACCCTAAACCTAACCCTAACCACTAACCCTAACCTAACCCTAACCTCTAAACCTAACCCTGTCCCTAACCCTTCCCTTATCCTAATCCTAAACCTAACCCTAACACTTACCCTTACCCTAAACCCAAACCTAACCCTAACCCTAACCCTTACCCTAAACCTAACCCTATCCCTAACCCTAACCCTTACCCTTACCCTAACCCTAAACCTAATCCTAACCCTAACCCTAACCCTAACCCTTACCCTTACCCTAACCCTAACCCTAACCCTAACCCTAAAACTTACCCTTACCCTAAACCTAACCCTAACCCTTACCCTATCCCTTACCCTTATCCTAACCCTAACCCTAACCCTAATCTTAACCCCAACTCTAAACCTAACCCTAAACCTAACCCTAACACTAACACTTACACTTACCCTAACCGTAACCCTAACCCTAACCGTAACCCTTATCCTAACCTTAACCCTAAATCTAACCCTAAACCTAAACCTAACCCTAACTCTTACACTTACCCTAACCCTAACCCTAACCATAACCCTAACCCTGACACTTACCCTAACCCTAATCCTAACCCTAAACCTTACCCTAACCCTAACCCTAACCCTAACACTTACCCTAAACCTAACCCTAACCCTAACCCTAACACTTACCCTAACCCTAACGCTAACCCTTAACCTAACCCTAACCCTTATCCTAACCCTAACCCTAATTCTAACCCTAAACCTAACCCTAACCCTAACCCCTACCCTTACCCTAAACCTAACCCTAACCCTAACCCTAACCCTGACACTTACCCTAAACCTAATCCTAACCCTAACCCTAAACCTTACCCTAACCTAACCCGAACCCTAACCCTAAACCTAACACTTACCTTAAACCTAACGCTAACCCTAATCCTAACCCTAACCCTAACCCTAACCCTAACCCTAACCTAACCCGAACCCTAACCCTAAACCTAACACTTACCTTAAACCTAACCCTAACCCTAATCCTAACCCTAACCCTTACCCTAACCCTAACACTAACACTAAAGCTAAACCTTATTCTAACCCTAACACTAACCCTAACCCTTAACCTAACCCTAACACTAACTCTAACCTCTAACCCTAACACTTACACTAAACCTAACCCTAATCCTAACCCTAACCCTAACTTCTAACCCTAACCCTTAACCTAAACCCTAACACTACCCCTAAACCTAAACCTTACCCTTATCCTAACCCTAACCCTAACCCTAACCCTAACCCTTACCCTAACCCTAACCCTAATTCTAACCCTAAGCTTTACCCTTACCCTAACCCTAAATCTAACCCTAACCCTAAGCATAACCCTAACCCTTACCCTTACCTTAACCCTAACCCTAAACCTAAACCGAACCCTTACCCTTACCCTAACCCTAAACCTAACCCTAACCCTAAACCTAACCCTAACCCTAACCCTAACCCTAATCCTAAACCTAAACCTAACCCTTACTATTACCCTAAACCTAACCCTAACCTAAATCCTAACCCTAACCCTAAAACTAACCTTAACCCTAACCCTTATCCTTTCCCTAACCCTAACCCTAACCTTAACCCTAACCCTTATCCTTTCCCTAACCCTAACCCTAACCCTAACCCTAAACCTAATCCTAACCATAAACCTAAGCATTACCCTTACCCTAACCCTCACCATAAACGTAATCCTAGTCCTTCCGCTTACCCTAACCCTAACCCTAAACCTGACCTTAACCCTAACCCTTACACTTACCCTAACCCTAAACCTAACCCTAACCCTAAACCTACCCCTAACCCAAACCCTAACCCTTCCCTAACCCTAACCCTAACCCTAACCCTAAGCCTAACTCTAACCCTAACCCTAACCCTAACCCTTACCCTAACCCTAACCCTAACCCTAACCTAATCCTTACCTTTACCCTAACCCTAACCCTAATCTTAACTCTAAACCTAAACCTAACCCGAATCCTTACCCTTACCCTAACCCTAACCATAAACCTAACCCTAACTCTAACACTATACCTAACCCTACCCTTTACCCTTACTCTAACCCTAACCCTAACCATAACCTTAAACCTAAACCTTACCCATACCCTAACCCTAACCCTAAACCTAACAGTAACCCTAACACTAACCCTTACCCTAATCCTATCCATAAACCTAACCCAAACCCTTACCCTTACACTAACCCTAACCCTAACCCTTACCTAACCCTAACCCTAAACCTAACCCAAACCCTTACCCTTACACTAACCCTAACCCTAACCTTAACCCTAACCCTAAACCTAAACCTAACCTTAACCCTAACCCTTATCCTTTCCCTAAACCCTAACCCTAAACCTAACCCTAAACCTAACCCTAAACCTAAACCTAACCCTTACCCTTACCTTAACCCTAACCCAAAACCTAACCCTAACTCTTACACTTACCCTAACCCTAACCCTAACCCTAACCCTAACCTTAACCCTAAACCTAACCCTTACCCTAACCCTAAACCTAATCCTAACCCTAAACGTAACCCTAAACCTAACCCTAACCCTTACCCTAACCCTAAAGCTAACCCTAACCCTAACCCTTATTTTACCCTAACCCTAACCCTAACCTTAACCCTAAACCTAACCCTAACCCTAAACCTTACCCTTACCCTAAACCTTAACCTAACCCTAAACGTAACCCTAACTCTATCCCTAACCCTATACCTTATCCTTACCCTAACCCTAAACTTAAACCTATCCCTAACCATAACCCCTACCCCTAACCCTATCCCTAACCCTTACCCTTACCCTAACCCTAAACCTAAACCTAAACCTAACCATAACCCTAACTCTAACCCTTACCTAAACCTATCCCTAACCCTTACCCTTACCCTAACCCTAAACCTAACACTAAACCTAACCCTAACCCTTACCCTTACCCTAACCCTAACCCTAACCCTAACCATAACCCTAGACCTTACCCTTACCCTTACTCTAAACCTAAACTTAACCCTTACCCTAAACCTAATCCTATCCCTAACCCAAACCCTTACTCTTACCTTAACCCTAACACTAACCCTAACCCTTACCCTTACCCTAACGCTAACCCTAACCCTAACCATAACGCATACCCTTAACCTAACCCTCACCCTAACCCTAACTGTAACCATAAACCTAACGCTAAACCAAACCCTAAACCTAACCCTAACCCTTACCCTGACCCTAACCCTAACCCTAAACTTAACCCTAAACCTAACCCTAACCCTTACCCTAACCCTAACCCTAACCCTAGCTCTTACCCTAACCCTAACCCTAACCCTTACCCTTACCCTAACCCTAACCCTAAACTAACCCTAATCCTTACCCTTACCATAACCCTAACCCTAACCCTAACCCTAACCCTAAACTTAACCCTAACCCTTACCCTTAACGTAACCCTAAACGTAACCCTAACCCTTACCCTTACCCTAACCCTAACCCTACCCTAACCTGAACCCTAACCTTTACCCTTACCCTAACCCTAACATTAACATTTACCCTTACTTTAACCCTAATCCCAACCCTAACACTTACCCTAACCCTATCCCTAAACCTAAAGATTACCCTTACCCTAACAATAACCCTAAAACTAACCCTAAGCGTAACCCCTAACCCTAACCCTAACCCTAACCCTTACCCTTACCCTAACCCTAAACCTAACCCTTAACCTTACCGTAACACTAAACCTAACCTCAACCCCAATCCTAATCGTAACCCTAACACTAACCCTTACCCTAACCCTTACCCTAACACTAACACTAAAACTTACCCTTATGCTAACCCTAACCCTAACCCTTATTCTAACCCTAACCCTAACCCTAACCCTTAACCTATCCCTAACATGAACACATGAACCCTAACGCCTAAACCTAACCCTTACTCTAACCCCAACCCTAAACCTAACCCTAACCACTAACCCTAACCTAACCCTTACCCCTAAACCTAACCCTATCCCTAACCCTTCCCTTATCCTAATCCTAAACATAACCCTAACACTTACCCTTACCCTAAACCCAACCCTAACCCTAACCCGAACCGTTACCCTAAACCTAACCCTATCCCTAACCCTAACCCTTACCCTTACCCTAACCCTAACCCTAACCCTAACCCTAACCCTTACCCTTACCCTAACCCTAACCCTAACCCTAACCCTAAAACTTACCCTTACCCTAAACCTAACCCTAACCCTTACCCTATCCCTTACACTTATCCTAACCCTAACCGTAAACCTAACCCTCACCCCAATCTTAACCCCAACTCTAAACCTAACCCTAAACCTAACCCTAACACTAACACATACCCTTACCCTAACCGTAACCCTAACCCTAACCGTAACCCTTATCCTAACCCTAACCCTAAGTCTAACCCTAAACCTAAACCTAACCCTAACCCTTACACTTACCCTAAACCTAACAATAACCATACCCCTAACCCTAACACTTACCCTAAACCTAACCCTATCCCTAACCCTAACACTTACCCTAACGCTAACCCTTAACCTAACCCTAACCCTTATCCTAACAATAACCCTAACTCTAACCCGAAACCTAATCCTAACCCTAACCCCTACCCTTACCCTAAACCTAACCCTAATCCTAACCCTAACCCTAAACCTTACCTTAACCTAACCCGAACCCTAACCCTAACCCTAACACTTACCTTAAACCTAACCCTAACCCTAATCCTAACCCTAACCCTTACCCTAACCCTAACACTAACACTAAAGCTAAACCTTATCCTAACCCTAACACTAACCCTAACCGTTAACCTAACCCTCACACTAACTCTAACCTCTAACCCTAACACTTACCATAAACCTAACCCTAACCCTAACCCCAACCCTAACTTCTAACCCTAACCCTTACGCTAACCCCTAACACTACCCCTAACCCTAAACCTTACCCTTATCCTAACCCTATCCCTAACCATAACACTTACCCTTACCCTAACACCTGCCCTAACCCTAACCCTAGCCCTAACCCTTACCCTTACCCTAAACCCAAACCTAACCCTAACCCTAACCCTTACCCTAAACCTAACCCTATCCCTAACCCTAACCCTTACCCTTACCCTAACCCTAAACCTAATCCTAACCCTAACCCTAACCCTAACCCTTACCCTTACCCTAACCCTAACCCTAACCCTAACCCTAAAACTTACCCTTACCCTAAACCTAACCCTAACCCTTACCCTATCCCTTACCCTTATCCTAACCCTAACCCTAACCCTAATCTTAACCCCAACTCTAAACCTAACCCTAAACCTAACCCTAACACTAACACTTACACTTACCCTAACCGTAACCCTAACCCTAACCGTAACCCTTATCCTAACCTTAACCCTAAATCTAACCCTAAACCTAAACCTAACCCTAACTCTTACACTTACCCTAACCCTAACCCTAACCATAACCCTAACCCTGACACTTACCCTAACCCTAATCCTAACCCTAAACCTTACCCTAACCCTAACCCTAACCCTAACACTTACCCTAAACCTAACCCTAACCCTAACCCTAACACTTACCCTAACCCTAACGCTAACCCTTAACCTAACCCTAACCCTTATCCTAACCCTAACCCTAATTCTAACCCTAAACCTAACCCTAACCCTAACCCCTACCCTTACCCTAAACCTAACCCTAACCCTAACCCTAACCCTGACACTTACCCTAAACCTAATCCTAACCCTAACCCTAAACCTTACCCTAACCTAACCCGAACCCTAACCCTAAACCTAACACTTACCTTAAACCTAACGCTAACCCTAATCCTAACCCTAACCCTAACCCTAACCCTAACCCTAACCTAACCCGAACCCTAACCCTAAACCTAACACTTACCTTAAACCTAACCCTAACCCTAATCCTAACCCTAACCCTTACCCTAACCCTAACACTAACACTAAAGCTAAACCTTATTCTAACCCTAACACTAACCCTAACCCTTAACCTAACCCTAACACTAACTCTAACCTCTAACCCTAACACTTACACTAAACCTAACCCTAATCCTAACCCTAACCCTAACTTCTAACCCTAACCCTTAACCTAAACCCTAACACTACCCCTAAACCTAAACCTTACCCTTATCCTAACCCTAACCCTAACCCTAACCCTAACCCTTACCCTAACCCTAACCCTAATTCTAACCCTAAGCTTTACCCTTACCCTAACCCTAAATCTAACCCTAACCCTAAGCATAACCCTAACCCTTACCCTTACCTTAACCCTAACCCTAAACCTAAACCGAACCCTTACCCTTACCCTAACCCTAAACCTAACCCTAACCCTAAACCTAACCCTAACCCTAACCCTAACCCTAATCCTAAACCTAAACCTAACCCTTACTATTACCCTAAACCTAACCCTAACCTAAATCCTAACCCTAACCCTAAAACTAACCTTAACCCTAACCCTTATCCTTTCCCTAACCCTAACCCTAACCTTAACCCTAACCCTTATCCTTTCCCTAACCCTAACCCTAACCCTAACCCTAAACCTAATCCTAACCATAAACCTAAGCATTACCCTTACCCTAACCCTCACCATAAACGTAATCCTAGTCCTTCCGCTTACCCTAACCCTAACCCTAAACCTGACCTTAACCCTAACCCTTACACTTACCCTAACCCTAAACCTAACCCTAACCCTAAACCTACCCCTAACCCAAACCCTAACCCTTCCCTAACCCTAACCCTAACCCTAACCCTAAGCCTAACTCTAACCCTAACCCTAACCCTAACCCTTACCCTAACCCTAACCCTAACCCTAACCTAATCCTTACCTTTACCCTAACCCTAACCCTAATCTTAACTCTAAACCTAAACCTAACCCGAATCCTTACCCTTACCCTAACCCTAACCATAAACCTAACCCTAACTCTAACACTATACCTAACCCTACCCTTTACCCTTACTCTAACCCTAACCCTAACCATAACCTTAAACCTAAACCTTACCCATACCCTAACCCTAACCCTAAACCTAACAGTAACCCTAACACTAACCCTTACCCTAATCCTATCCATAAACCTAACCCAAACCCTTACCCTTACACTAACCCTAACCCTAACCCTTACCTAACCCTAACCCTAAACCTAACCCAAACCCTTACCCTTACACTAACCCTAACCCTAACCTTAACCCTAACCCTAAACCTAAACCTAACCTTAACCCTAACCCTTATCCTTTCCCTAAACCCTAACCCTAAACCTAACCCTAAACCTAACCCTAAACCTAAACCTAACCCTTACCCTTACCTTAACCCTAACCCAAAACCTAACCCTAACTCTTACACTTACCCTAACCCTAACCCTAACCCTAACCCTAACCTTAACCCTAAACCTAACCCTTACCCTAACCCTAAACCTAATCCTAACCCTAAACGTAACCCTAAACCTAACCCTAACCCTTACCCTAACCCTAAAGCTAACCCTAACCCTAACCCTTATTTTACCCTAACCCTAACCCTAACCTTAACCCTAAACCTAACCCTAACCCTAAACCTTACCCTTACCCTAAACCTTAACCTAACCCTAAACGTAACCCTAACTCTATCCCTAACCCTATACCTTATCCTTACCCTAACCCTAAACTTAAACCTATCCCTAACCATAACCCCTACCCCTAACCCTATCCCTAACCCTTACCCTTACCCTAACCCTAAACCTAAACCTAAACCTAACCATAACCCTAACTCTAACCCTTACCTAAACCTATCCCTAACCCTTACCCTTACCCTAACCCTAAACCTAACACTAAACCTAACCCTAACCCTTACCCTTACCCTAACCCTAACCCTAACCCTAACCATAACCCTAGACCTTACCCTTACCCTTACTCTAAACCTAAACTTAACCCTTACCCTAAACCTAATCCTATCCCTAACCCAAACCCTTACTCTTACCTTAACCCTAACACTAACCCTAACCCTTACCCTTACCCTAACGCTAACCCTAACCCTAACCATAACGCATACCCTTAACCTAACCCTCACCCTAACCCTAACTGTAACCATAAACCTAACGCTAAACCAAACCCTAAACCTAACCCTAACCCTTACCCTGACCCTAACCCTAACCCTAAACTTAACCCTAAACCTAACCCTAACCCTTACCCTAACCCTAACCCTAACCCTAGCTCTTACCCTAACCCTAACCCTAACCCTTACCCTTACCCTAACCCTAACCCTAAACTAACCCTAATCCTTACCCTTACCATAACCCTAACCCTAACCCTAACCCTAACCCTAAACTTAACCCTAACCCTTACCCTTAACGTAACCCTAAACGTAACCCTAACCCTTACCCTTACCCTAACCCTAACCCTACCCTAACCTGAACCCTAACCTTTACCCTTACCCTAACCCTAACATTAACATTTACCCTTACTTTAACCCTAATCCCAACCCTAACACTTACCCTAACCCTATCCCTAAACCTAAAGATTACCCTTACCCTAACAATAACCCTAAAACTAACCCTAAGCGTAACCCCTAACCCTAACCCTAACCCTAACCCTTACCCTTACCCTAACCCTAAACCTAACCCTTAACCTTACCGTAACACTAAACCTAACCTCAACCCCAATCCTAATCGTAACCCTAACACTAACCCTTACCCTAACCCTTACCCTAACACTAACACTAAAACTTACCCTTATGCTAACCCTAACCCTAACCCTTATTCTAACCCTAACCCTAACCCTAACCCTTAACCTATCCCTAACATGAACACATGAACCCTAACGCCTAAACCTAACCCTTACTCTAACCCCAACCCTAAACCTAACCCTAACCACTAACCCTAACCTAACCCTTACCCCTAAACCTAACCCTATCCCTAACCCTTCCCTTATCCTAATCCTAAACATAACCCTAACACTTACCCTTACCCTAAACCCAACCCTAACCCTAACCCGAACCGTTACCCTAAACCTAACCCTATCCCTAACCCTAACCCTTACCCTTACCCTAACCCTAACCCTAACCCTAACCCTAACCCTTACCCTTACCCTAACCCTAACCCTAACCCTAACCCTAAAACTTACCCTTACCCTAAACCTAACCCTAACCCTTACCCTATCCCTTACACTTATCCTAACCCTAACCGTAAACCTAACCCTCACCCCAATCTTAACCCCAACTCTAAACCTAACCCTAAACCTAACCCTAACACTAACACATACCCTTACCCTAACCGTAACCCTAACCCTAACCGTAACCCTTATCCTAACCCTAACCCTAAGTCTAACCCTAAACCTAAACCTAACCCTAACCCTTACACTTACCCTAAACCTAACAATAACCATACCCCTAACCCTAACACTTACCCTAAACCTAACCCTATCCCTAACCCTAACACTTACCCTAACGCTAACCCTTAACCTAACCCTAACCCTTATCCTAACAATAACCCTAACTCTAACCCGAAACCTAATCCTAACCCTAACCCCTACCCTTACCCTAAACCTAACCCTAATCCTAACCCTAACCCTAAACCTTACCTTAACCTAACCCGAACCCTAACCCTAACCCTAACACTTACCTTAAACCTAACCCTAACCCTAATCCTAACCCTAACCCTTACCCTAACCCTAACACTAACACTAAAGCTAAACCTTATCCTAACCCTAACACTAACCCTAACCGTTAACCTAACCCTCACACTAACTCTAACCTCTAACCCTAACACTTACCATAAACCTAACCCTAACCCTAACCCCAACCCTAACTTCTAACCCTAACCCTTACGCTAACCCCTAACACTACCCCTAACCCTAAACCTTACCCTTATCCTAACCCTATCCCTAACCATAACACTTACCCTTACCCTAACACCTGCCCTAACCCTAACCCTAGCCCTAACCCTTACCCTAACCCTAAAACTAAATCTAACCCTAACCCTAACCATAACCCTAAACCTTACCCTTACCCTAACCCTAACCCTAACCTAAACCTAACCCTTACCCTAACCCTAACCCTAAACCTAAACCGAATTCTTACCCTTACCCTAACCTAAACCTAACCCTAACCCTAAACCTAACCCTAACCCTAACCGTAACCCTTACCCTAACCCTAACCCTAAACCTAAACCTAACGCTTACTCTTACCCTAAACCTAACCCTAACCTAAATCCTAACCCTAACCCTAAAACTAACCTTAACCCTAACCCTTATCCTTTCCCTAACCCTAAATCTAACCTTAACCCTAACCCTTATGCTTTCCCTAACGCTACCCTAACCCTAACCCTAAACCTAATCCTAACCAGAAACCTAAGCCTTACCCTTACCCTAACCCTAACCGTAAACCTAACCCTAGCCCTCCGCTTACCCTAACCCTAACCCTAAACCTGACCTTAAACCTAACCCTTACACTTACCCTAACCCTAATCCTAACCCTAACCCTAAACCTACCCCTAACCCTAACCCTAACCCTTCCCTAACCCTAACCCTAACCCTAAGCCTAACTCTAAACCTAACCCTAACCCTAACCCTTACCGTAACCCTAACCCTAACCCTAACCCTAACCTAATCCTTACCTTTACCCTAACCCTAACCCTAAACTTAACCCTAAACCTAAACCTAACCCGAATCCTTACCCTTACCCTAACCCTAACCATAAACCTAACCCTAACTCTAACACTATACCTAACCCTACCCTTTACCCTTACTCTAACGCTAACCCTAACCCTAACCCTAACCCTTACCCTAACCCCTACCTTAACCGTAACCGTAACCCTTTCCCGAATCCTAACCCTAACACTAACACTTACCTTACCCTAACCGTAACCCTAACACTAACCCTAACACTTATCCTAACCCTAACCCTAACTGTAACCCTAAACCTAAACCTAACCCTAACCCTTACACTTACCCTAAACCTAACCCTAACCTAAATCCTAACCCTAACCCTAAAACTAACCTTAACCCTAACCCTTATCCTTTCCCTAACCCTAACTCTAACCTTAACCCTAACCCTTATGCTTTCCCTAACGCTACCCTAACCCTAACCCTAAACCTAATCCTAACCAGAAACCTAAGCCTTACCCTTACCCTAACCCTAACCGTAAACCTAACCCTAGCCCTTCCGCTTACCCTAACCCTAACCCTAAACCTGACCTTAAACCTAACCCTTACACTTACCCTAACCCTAATCCTAACCCTAACCCTAAACCTACCCCTAACCCTAACCCTAACCCTTCCCTAACCCTAACCCTAACCCTAAGCCTAACTCTAAACCTAACCCTAACCCTAACCCTTACCCTAACCCTAACCCTAACCCTAACCCTAACCTAATCCTTACCTTTACCCTAACCCTAACCCTAAAATTAACCCTAAACCTAAACCTAACCCGAATCCTTACCCTTACCCTAACCCTAACCATAAACCTAACCCTAACTCTAACACTATACCTAACCCTACCCTTTACCCTTACTCTAACCCTAACCCTAACCCTAACCCTAACCCTTACCCTAACCCCTACCCTAACCGTAACCGTAACCCTTACCCGAATCCTAACCCTAACACTAACACTTACCTTACCCTAACCGTAACCCTAACACTAACCCTAACACTTATCCTAACCCTAACCCTAACTGTAACCCTAAACCTAAACCTAACCCTAACCCTTACACTTACCCTAACCCTAACCCTAACCCTAACCCGAACCCTGACACTTACCTTAACTCTAATCCTAACCCTAACCCTAAACCTTACCATAACCCGAACCCTAACCCTAACCCTAACACTTACCCTAAACCTAACCCTAACCCTAACCTTAACCGTAACCCTTACCCTAACCCTAACACTAACCCTAACCCTAACCCTAACCCTTACCCTAACCCTAACCCTAACCCTAAACTAACCCTTATCCTTACCCTAACCCTAACCCTAACCTTAACCCTAAAACTAACCCTAACCCTAACCCTAACCTAAACCTAACCTTAACCCTATCCCTTATCCTTTCCCTAAACCCTAACCCTAACCCTAACCCTAAACCTAACCCTAACCCTAAACCTAACCCTTACCCTTACCCTAACCCTAACCCTAACCCTAACCCTAACCTTAACCCTTAACCTTACCCCTACCCTAACCCTAACCCTAACCCTAACCCTAACCCTTACCCCAACCCTAACCCTAACCCTAAACTAACCCTTATCCTTACCCTAACCCTAACCCTAACCTTAACCCTAAACCTAACCCTAACCCTAACCCTAACCCTTACCCTTACTCTAACCCTAAACGTAACCCTATACCTAATCCTTACCCTTACTCTAAACCTAACCCTAACCCTTACTCTAAATCTAATCCTAACCCTAACCCTAACCCTTACCCTTACCTTCAACCTAATCCTAACCCTACACCATACTCTTACCCTTACCCTAACGCTAAACCTAACCCGAAACCAAACACATACCCTAACACATACCCTTACTCTAATCCTAACACTAACGCTAGCAGTAACCCTAAACCTAACACTAAACCTAACCCTAACCCTAAACCTAACCGTAACCCTAACCCAAACCTTAACCCCAACACTAAACCTAACCCTAACCCTAACCCTAAAATTTATCCTTACCCTAACCCTAACCCTAAACCTAACCCTAACCCTAACCCTAAACCTAACCCTTACCCTAAACCTAACCCTAACACTAACAATTAACCTTACCCTAAACCTAACCCTTACCCTAAACCTAAGCTTAACCCTAAACTTAACCCTTACCCTAACCATAACCCTAATCCTAACTCTAACCCTTAACCTTACCCTAACACTAACCCTAATCCTAACCCTAACCCTAAACCTAACCTTAACCCTAACCCTTACCCTTACCCTAACCCTAACCCTAACCCTAAACCTAAACATAACCCTAACCCTAACACTTACCCTTACCCTAACCCTAACCCAAAACCTAACCCTAACCCTTACCCATACCCAAACCTAACGCTCACGTTAACCCTAACCCTAACCCTAAACCTAACCCTAACCGTAACCCTTATCCTTTTCCTAAGCCTAACAGTAACCCTAATCCTAAACCTAACCCTTACCCTAACCCTAACCCTAAGCCTTAACCTAACCCTAACACCAACCCTAACCCCAAAAGCTAACCCTTACACTAACCATAACCCTAACCCTAACCCTAACCCCTAACACTAACCCTAACCCTAACCCTATCCCTGCCCTAACCCTTAACCTTATCCTAACCCTCACCATAACCCTAACCCTAACCCTTATCCTTACCTTAACCCTAACCCTTACCCTAACCCTTACACTTACCCTAGTTAAACCTAACCCTAACCCTAACTCTAACCTTCAACATGCCCTTACCCTAACCCTAACCCTAACCCTAACCCTAACCCTAACCCTAAACCTACCCAAATCCTAACCCTAACCCAAACCCTAACCCTTACCATAACCCTAATCTTAACTCCAACACTAAACCAAACCCTAAACCTAACCCTAACCCTAACACTTACCCTTACCCTAACACTAACCCTAAACCTAACCATAACCCTTAGCCTAACCCTAACCCTAACCCTAAACATAACCCTAACCCTAATCTAAACCTAACCCTTACCCTTACCCTAACCCTAAACCTAACCCTAAACCTAACCCTAACCCTTACCCTTACCCTAAGCCTATTCCTAAACTTAAACCTAACCCTTAGTCTTACCCTAAACCAAACCCTAACCTTAACCCTAACCTTAACACTAAACCTAAACTTAACCCTAACCCTTATCCTTTCCCTAACCCTAATCCTAACCCTAATCCTAAACCTAACCCTAATCCTAAACCTAAGCCTTATCCTTACCCTAACCCTAACCCTAAACCTAACCCTAAACCTTCATCTTACCCTAACCCTAACCCTAACACTAACCCTAACCTTAACCCTAACCCTTACCCTTACCCGAACCCTAAACCTAACCCTAACCCTAAACCTAACCCTAACCCTAACCCTTACCCTAACCCTCAACCTAACCCTAACCCTATCTCTAAACCTAACCATAACCCTAACCCTTACTTTAACCCTAACCCTAACCCTAACCTAATCCTTACCCTAACCCTAACCCTAACCTTAACCATAACCCTAACCCTAACCTAACCCTTACCCTTACCCTAACCCTAACGATAAACCTAACCCTAACCCTAACACTATACCTAAGCCTACCCTTTACCCTTACTCTAACCCTAACCCTAAACCTAACTCTAACCGTAACGCCTAACCCTAAACCTAACCCTAACCCTTACGCTTACCCTAACCCTAAACCTAACCATAACCCTAACCCTTAACCTAACCCTAACACTAACCCTAACACTAACAATTACCCTTACCCTAACCCTAACCATAACCATAACCATAACCCTTACCCTAACCCAAAACCTTACAATAACCATAACTCTAACACTAACCCTAACGCTTACCCTAACCATAAACCTAACCCCTAACCCTATCCCTTACCCGAACCCTAACCTTAAACCTAAACCCTAACACTTACTCGAACCCTAACCCTAAACCTAACCCTTACCCTTAACCTAACCCTAACTTTAACTCTAACCCTAACCATAACCCTAACAGTTACCCTAACCCTAACCTTAAACCCAACACTAAACCTAACCCTAACCCTAACCCTAACCCCTAACACCTACCCTAACCCTAACCCTAACCCTAACACTAACACTTACTCTTACCCTAACCATAAACCTAACCCTAACCCTGACCCTAACCCTGACTCTTACCCTAACCCTAATCCTAACCCTAACCCTAAACCTTACCCTAACCTAACCCGAACCCAAACCCTAACCCTAACACTTACCCTAAACCTAACCCTAACCCTAATCCTAGCCCTAACCCTTACACTAACCCTAACATTAACCCTAAAGCTAACCCTTATCCTAACCCTAACCCTAACCCTTAACCTAACCCTAACACTAAGTCTAAACTCTAACCCTAACACTTACCCTAAACCTAACCCTAACGCTAACCCCAACCCTAACTTCTAACCCTAACCCTTACCCTAACCCCTAACACTAAACCTAACCTTAACCCTTATCCTTATCCCAAACCTAACCCTAACCCTAACACTTACCCTTACCCTAACCGCTACCCTAACCCTAACCTAATCCTTACCTTTACCCTAACCATAACCCTAAACTTAACCCTAAACCTACACCTAACCCGAATCCTTACCCTTACCCTTACCCTAACCATAAACCTAACCCTAAATCTAACACTATACCTAACCCTAACCTTTACACTTACTCTAACCCTAACCCTAACCCTAACCCTTACCGTAACCCCTACCCTAACCCTAACCCTAATCCTTACCCTAACCCCAACCCTAACCCTAACCCTAACCTTTACCCTTACCCTAACCCTAAACCTAACCCTAACCCTGACCCTAACCCTAACCCTAACCCTTACCCTAAAACTAACCCTAATCCTAACCCTTCCCTTATCCTAACCCCAAAACTAACCCTAACACTTACCCTTACCCTAACCCCAACCCTAACCCTAACCCTTACCCTAAACCTAACCCTAACACTAAACCTTACCCTTACCCTAACTCTAACCCTAAACCTAAACCTAACCATTACCCTAACCGTAAACCTAACCCCAAGCCTAAACCTAACCCTAACCCTAACCCTAACCCTTACCCTAACCCTAACCCTACACCTAAACCTAACCTTTACTCTTACCCTAAACCTAACCCTAACCTTAACCCTAACCCTAACCCTAATCCTAACCTTAACCCTAACCCTTATCTTTCCCTAACCCTAACCCTAACCCTAACCCTTAACTAACCCTAACTATAAACCTAAGCCTTACCCTTACCCTAAACCTAACCGTAAACCTAACCCTAACCCTTCCCCATACCCTAACCCTAACCCTAACCCTAACCTTAACCCTAACCCTTACTCTTACCCTAATCCTAAACCTAACCCTAAACCTAAACCTAACCTGAATCCTTACCCTTACCCTAACCCTAACCATAAACCTAACCCTAACTCTAACACTATACCTAACCCTACCCTTTACCCTTACTCTAACACTAACCCTAACCCTAACCCTAACGCTTAACCTAACCCCTACCCTAAACCTAAACCTAACCCTTACCCAAACCCCAACCCTAACCCTAACCCTAACCTTTACCTTTACCCTAACCCTAAAACTAACCCTAAACCTGACCCTAACCCTAAACCTTACCCTAATCCTAACCCTAACCCTTCCCTTATCCTAACCCCAAACCTAACCCTAACACTTACCCTTACACTAACCCCAACCCTAACCCTAACCCTAACCCTATCCCTAACCCTAACCCTTACCCTTACCCTAACCCTAAACCTAACCCTAAACCTAACCCTAACCCTAACCCTTACCCTTACCCTACCCCTA
>JANJXV010000038.1:9322500-9422500 GCA_024803745.1 Megascapheus bottae
TACTCTAACCCTAAACCTAACCCAAAACCTAAACCTTACCCTTACTCTAAACCTAACCCTAACCCTTACTCTAAATCTAATCCTAACCCTAACCCTAACCCTTACCCTTACCTTCAACCTAATCCTAACCCTACACCATACCCTTACCCTTACCCTAACGCTAAACCTAACCCGAAACCAAACACATACCCTAACACATACCCTTACTCTAATCCTAACACTAACGCTAGCAGTAACCCTAAACCTAACACTAAACCTAACCTTAACCCTAAACCTAACCGTAACCCTAACCCTAACCTTAACCCCAACACTAAACCTAACCCTAACCCTAACCCTAAACCTTATCCTTACCATAACCCTAACCCTAAACCTAACCCCAAATCTAACCATAAACCTAACCCTTACCCTAACCCTAACCCTAACCCTAACAATTAACCTTACCCTAACCCTAACCCTTACCCTAACCCTAAGCTTAACCCTAAACTTAACCCTTACCCTAACCATAACCCTAATCCTAACTCTAACCCTTAACCTTACCCTAACACTAACCCTAATCCTAACCCTAACCCTAACCCTAACCTTAACCCTAACCCTTACCCTTACCCTAACCCTAACCCTAACCCTAAACCTAAACATAACCCTAACCCTAACCCTTATCCTTACCCTAACCCTAACCCAAAACCTAACCCTAACCCTTACCCATACCCAAACCTAACCCTCACGTTAACCCTAACCCTAACCCTAAACTTAACCCTAACCGTAACCCTTATCCTTTTCCTAACCCTAACAGTATCCCTAATCCTAAACCTAACCCTTACCATAACCCTAACCCTTATCCTAACTTTAACCCTAACCCTAACCCTAACCCTTAACCTAACCCTAACCCTCACCCTGCCCTAACCCTTAACCTTATCCTAACCCTCACCCTAACCCTAACCCTAACCCTAACCCTAACCCTTATCCTTACCTTAACCCTAAACCTTACCCTAACCCTTACCCTTACCCTAGTTAAACCTAACCCTAACCCTAACTCTAACCTTCAACATGCCCTTACCCTAACCCTAACCCTAACCCTAACCCTAACCGTAACCCTAAACCTACCCAAATCCTAACCCTAACCCAAACCCTAACCCTTACCATAACCCTAATATTAACCCCAACACTAAACCAAACCCTAACCCTAACCCTAACCCTAACACTTACCCTTACCCTAACACTAACCCTAAACCTAACCATAACCCTTAGCCTAACCCTAACCCTAACCCTAAACATAACCCTAACCCTAAGCTAAACCTAACCCTTACCCTTACCCTAACCCTAAACCTAACCCTAAACCTAAACCTAACCCTAAACCTAACCCTAACCCTTACCCTTACCCTAACCCTATCCCTAAACTTAAACCTAACCCTTAGTCTTACCCTAAACCAAACCTTAACCTTAACCCTAACCTTAACACTAAACCTAAACTTAACCCTAACCCTTATCCTTTCCCTAACCCTAATCCTAACCCTAACCCTAAACCTAACCCTAACCCTAAACCTAAGCCTTATCCTTACCCTAACCCTAACCCTAAACCTAACACTAAACCTTCATCTTACCCTAACCCTAACCCTAACACTAACCCTAACCTTAACCCTTACCCTTACCCTTACCCGAACCCTAAACCTAACCCTAACCCTAAACCTAAACCTAAACCTAACCCTAACCCTTACCCTAACCCTCAACCTAACCCTAACCCTATCTCTATACCTAACCATAACCCTAACCCTTACTCTAAACCTAATCATAACCCTAACCTAATCCTTACCCTTACCCTAACCCTAACCCTAACCTTCACCATAACCCTAACCCTAACCTAACCCTTACCCTTACCCTAACCCTAACGATAAACCTAACCCTAACCCTAACACTATACCTAACCCTACCCTTTACCCTTACTCTAACCCTAACCCTAAAGCTAATTCTAACCGTAACGCCTAACCCTAAACCTAACCCTAACCCTTACGCTTACCCTAACCCTAAACCTAACCATAACCCTAACCCTTAACCTAACCCTAACACTAACCCTAACACTAACAATTACCCTTACCCTAACCCTAACCCTAACCATAACCATAACCCTTACCCTAACCCAAAACCTTACAATATCCCTAACCCTAACACTAACCATAACCCTTACCCTAACCATAAACCTATCCCCTAACCCTATCCTTTACCCGAACCCTAACCTTAAACCTAAACCCTAACCCTAACACTTACTCGAACCCTAACCCTAAACCTAACCCTTACCCTTAACCTAACCCTAACTTTAACTCTAACCCTAACCATAACCCTAACAGTTACCCTAACCCTAACCTTAAACCCAACACTAAACCTAACAATAACCCTGACCCTAACCCTGACACTTACCCTAACCCTAATCCTAACCCTAACCCTAAACCTTACCATAACCTAACCCGAACCCTAACCCTAACCCTAACACTTACACTAAACCTAACCCTAACCCTAATCCTAGCCCTAACCCTTACACTAACCCTAACACTAACCCTAAAGCTAACCCTTATCCTAACCCTAACCCTAACCCTTAACCTAACCCTAACACTAAGTCTAAACTCTAACCCTAACACTTACCCTAAACCTAACCCTAACGCTAACCCCAACCCTAACTTCTAACCCTAACCCTTACCCTAACCCCTAACACTAAACCTAACCTTAACCCTTATCCTTATCCTAAACCTAACCCTAACCCTAACACTTACCCTTACCCTAACCGCTACCCTAACCCTAACCCTAACCCTAACCCTTACCCTAACCCTAACCCTAATTCTAACCCTAAGCTTTACCCTTACCCTAACCCTAAACCTAACCCTAACCCTAACCATAACCCCAGTCCTTACCCTAACCCTAACCCTAACCCTAACCTAAACCTAACACTTACCCTTACCCTATCCCTACCCGTAAACCTAACCCTAACCCTTCCCCTTCCCCTAACCCTAACGCTAACCCTAACCCTAAACCTAACCCTAACCCTAACCCTTACCCTTACCCTAACCCTAACCATAAACCTAAACCTAACCCTTACCCTTACCCTAACCCTAAACCTAACCCTAACCCTAAACCTAACCATAACACTAACCCTAACCCTTACCCTAACCCTAACCCTAAACCTAACCCTAACCCTTACTCTTACCCTAACCCTAACCCTAACCTTAACCCTAAACCTAACCTTAACCCTAACCCTTATCCTTTCCCTAACCCTAATCCTAACCCTAACCCTACCATAAACCTAAGCCTTACCCTTACCCTATCCCTAACCGTAAACCTAACCCTAACCCTTCCCCTTACCCTAACCCTAACCCTAACCCTAACCTTAACCATAACCCTTACTCTTACCCTAACCCTAAACCTAACCCTACCCTAAACCTAACCCTAACCCTAACCCAACCCTTCCCTAACCCTAACCTAACCCTAAGCCTAACTCTAAACCTAACCCTAAACCTAACCCTTACCCTAACCCTAACCCTAACCCTAACCTAATCCTTACCTTTACCCTAACCATAACCCTAAACTTAACCCTAAACCTACACCTAACCCGAATCCTTACCCTTACCCTTACCCTAACCATAAACCTAACCCTAAATCTAACACTATACCTAACCCTACCCTTTACACTTACTCTAACCCTAACCCTAACCCTAACCCTAACCCTAACCCTTACCCTAACCCCTACCCTAACCCTAACCCTAATCCTTACCCTAACCCCAACCCTAACCGTAACCCTAAACTTTACCCTTACCCTAACCCTAAACCTAACCCTAACCCTGACCCTAACCCTAACCCTTACCCTAAACCTAACCCTAATCCTAACCCTAACCCTTCCCTTATCCTAACCCCAAAACTAACCCTAACACTTACCCTTACCCTAACCCCAACCCTAACCCTAACCCTTACCCTAAACCTAACCCTAACACTAAACCTTAACCTTACCCTAACCCTAACCCTAAACCTAAACCTAACCCTTCCCCTTACCCTAACCGTAAACCTAACCGCAAGCCTAAACCTAACCCTAACCCTAACCCTAACCCTTACCCTCACCCTAACCCTACACCTAAACCTAACCTTTACTCTTACCCTAAACCTAACCCTAACCTTAACCCTAAACCTAACCCTAAACCTAACCTTAACCCTAACCCTTATCTTTCCCTAACCCTAACCCTAACCCTAAGCCTAAACCTAACCCTAACCATAAACCTAAGCCTTACCCTTACCCTAAACCTAACCGTAAACCTAACCCTAACCCTTCCCCATACCCTAACCCTAACCCTAACCCTAACCTTAACCCTAACCCTTACTCTAACCCTAACCCTAACCCTAACCCTAACCCCTAACCTAAACCCTACCCTAAACCTAAACCTAACCCTTACCCAAACCCCAACCCTAACCCTAAACCTAACCTTTACCTTTACCTAACCCTAAACCTAACCCTAACCCTGACCCTAACCCTAAACCTTACCCTAATCCTAACCCAAACCCTTCCCTTATCCTAACCCCAAACCTAACCCTAACACTTACCCTTACACTAACCCTAACCCTAACCCTAACCCTAACCCTAACCCTATCCCTAACCCTAACCCTTACCCTTACCCTAACCCTAAACCTAACCCTAAACCTAACCCTAACCCTAACCCTTACCCTTACCCTACCCCTAACCCTAACCCTCACCCTAAACCTTACCCTTACACTAAACCTAACCATAACCCTTACCCTAACACCTCCCCTTATCTTAACCCTTATCCTAACCCTTACCCTAAACCTAAACCTAAACCTTAACCTAACCCTAACACTAACTCTAACCTCTAACCCTTAACCTTACCCCAAACCTAACCCTAAACCTACCACTTACCCTATCCTCTAACCCTAACCCTTACCCTAACCCCTAACCCTAACCCTAATCCTAACCCTAAACCTTACCCTTACCCTAACCCTACCCCTAACTCTAAACCTAACCCTTACCCTTACCCCACCCATAACCCAATACCTAACCCTAACCATAAACCTAACCCTTACCCTAACCCTAACCCTAATCCTAACCCTAACCCTTACCCTTACCCTAACCCTACCCCTAACTCTAAACCTAACCCTTATCCTTACTCTTACCCTAATCCTAAACCCAAACCTAACCCTAAACCTAACCCTAACCCTAACCCTAACGCATCCCTAACCCTAACCCTAATCCTAAGCCTAACTCTAAACCTAACCCTAACCATAACCCTTACCCTAACCCTAACCCTAACCCTAACCTAATCCTAACCTTTACCCTAACCCTAACCGTAAACTTAACCCTAAACCTAAACCTAACCCAAATCCTTACCCTTACCCTAACCCTAACCATAAACCTAACCCTAACTTTAACACTATACCTAACCCTACCCTTTACCCTTACTCTAACACTAATCCTAATCCTAACCCTAACCCTTAACCTAACCCCTACCCTAACCCTAACCCTAACCCTTACCCTAACCCCAACCCTAACCCTAACCCTAACCTTTACCCTTACCCTAACCCTAAACCTAACCCTAACCCTGACCCTAACCCTGACCCTTACCCTATCCCTAATCCTAATCCTAACCATAACCCTTCCCTTATCCTAACCCCAAACCTAACCCTAACACTTACCCTTACCCTAACCCCAACCCTAACCCTAACCCTTACCCTAAACCTAACCCTATCCCTAACCCTAACCCTTACCCTTACCCTAACACTAAACCTAACCCTAAACCTAACCCTAACCCTAACCCTTAACCTTACCTTAACCCTAACCCTAACCCTCACCCTAAACCTTACCCTTACCCTAAACCTAACCATAACCCTTACCCTAACCCTTACCCTTATCCTAACCCTTATCCTAACACTAACCCCAAACCTAACCCTAACCCTTAACCTAACACTAGCACTTACTCTAACCTCTAACCCTAAACTTTACCCTGAACCTAACCCTAAACCTAAGACTTACCCTATCCTCTAACCCTAAACCTTACCTTTACACAAACACTAACCCTAAACTTAACCTAACTCTAACTCTAAACCTAACCCTTACCCTTACAATAACCCTAACCCTAAACCTAACCCTAACACTAACCCTAAACCTATTCCTAACCCTATCCCTTAACCTTACCCTAACACTAACCCTAAACCTAACTATAACCGTAACCCCTATCCCTAAACCTAACCCTAACCCTTACCCTTACCCTAACTCTAACACTAACCCTAACCCTAACCCTTACCCTACCCGTAACCCTAACCCTAACCTTAAACCCAACCCTAAACCTAACCCTAACCCTAATCCTAACCCTTACCCTAACCCTAACCCTAAACCTAACACTAACACTTACCCTTACCCTAACCCTAACACTAACCCTAACCCTAAGCATAACCCTTACCCTAACCCTAAACCTAACCCTAACCTTTAACCTAACCCTAACACTAACACTAACCCTAATCCTTACCCTAATCCTAAACCTAACCTTAAACCTAACCCTTACCCTTACCCTAACCCTAACCCTAATCCTAACTTAACCCTTACCCTTACCGTAACGCTACCCTAAACCTAAACCTATACCTCACCTTAATCTTAAACCTAAACCTTACCCTTACCGTAACCCTAACCCTAAACCTAACAGTAACCCTAACCCTAACCCTTACCCTTAACCTAACCCTAACCCTAAACCTAACCCAAACCCTTACCCTTACACTAACCCTAACCCTAACCTTAACCCAAACCCTAACCCTAAACCTAACCTTAACCCTAACGCTTATCCTTTCCCTAAACCCTAACCCTAACCCTAACCATAAACCTAAGCCTAACCCTATACCTAACTCTTACCCTTACCTTAACCTTAACCCTAAACCTAACCCTAACCCTTACACTTACCCTAACCCTAACCCTAACCCTAACCTTAACTCTAAACCTTACCCTTACCCTAACCCTAACCCTAATCCTAACCCTAAACCTAACCCTAACCCTAACCCTAACCCTAACCCTAACCCTAACCTAACCCTTATCCTTACCCTAACCCTAAACCTAAACTTAATCCTAAACCTAACCCTAACCCAAACCCTTACCTTACACTAACCCTAAGCCTAACCTTAACCCTAAACGTAACCCTAAACCTAACCTTAACCCTCACCCTTATCCTTTCCCTAAACCCTAACCCTAACCCTAAACCTTACCCTTACTCTAAACCTAACCCTAACCCTTACTCTAAATCTAACCCTAACCCTATTCCTAACCCTTACCCTTACCTTAACACTAATCCTAACCCTACACCTTACCCTTACCCTTACCCTAACGCTAACCCTAACCCGAAACCAAACACATACCCTAACACATACCTTACTCTAATCCTAAAACTGACCCTAACAGTAACCCTAAACCTAACACTAAACCTAAACCTAACCCTAACCGTTACCCTAACCCTAACACTAAACCTACCCCTAACCCTAACCCTATACCTTACCCTTACCCTAACCCTAACCCTAAACCTAACACTAACGCTAACCCTTACCCTAACCCTAACTCTAACCCCTAATCCTTATCCTAACCCTAACCCTAACCCTAACCCTAACTCTAACGCTTACCATTACACTAACCCTAACCCTAACCCTAACCCTTCAACTTACCCTAACCCTAAACCTTACCCTAACCCTAACCTTCACCCTAAACTTAACCCTTACGCTAACCATAACCCTAATCCTAACTCTAACCCTTAACCTTACCCTAACACTAACCCTAACCCTAACCCTAACCCTAAACTTAACCCTAACCCTTACCCTTACCCTAACCCTAACCCTCACCCTAAACCTAAACATAACCCTAACCCTAACCCTTATCCTTACCCTAACCCTAACCCAAAACCTAACCCTAAACCTAACCCCTACCCTAACCCTAACCCTAACCCTAACCCTTACCCTAACCCTAATCCTAATCCTAACCATAACCTTTATCCTTACCCTAACCCTAAACCTAACCCTAACCCTAACTCTAACCCTAACCCTTACCCTTACTCTAACTCTAACCCTAACCCTAAGCCTTACCCTTCCTCTAAACCTAACCCTAACCCTTACTCTAAATCTAACCCTAACCCTAACCCTACACCTTACCCTTACCCTTACCCTAACGCTAACCCTAACCCGAAACCAAACACATACCCTAACACATACCCTTACTCTAATCCTAACACTAACCCTAACAGTAACCCTAAACCTAACACTAAACCTAAACCTAACCCTAACCCTAACCGTTACCCTAACCCTAACCTTAACCCTAACCCTAAACCTAATACTAACCCTAACCCTATCCCTAAGCCTCAACTTAACCCTAATCCTAACACATACCCTTACCCTAACCCTAACTCTAACCCTAAAACGAACCCTAACCCTAACCTTAACCTTAACCCTTACACTTACCCTAACCCTAACCCTAACCTAACCCTAAACTTAACTCTAACCGTAACACATACCCCTACCCTAACCCTAAACCTAACCCTCACCCTAACATTTACACTTAAACTAACCCTAACACTAACGCTACCCCTTACCCTAACCCTAACACTAACACTAACCCTAACCCTTCCCTAACCCTAACTCTAACCCTTAACCTTACCCTAACACTAACCCTAATCCTAACCCTAACCCTAACCCTAACCTTAACCCTAACCCTTACCCTTACCCTAACCCGAACCCTAACCCTAAACCTAAACATAACCCTAACCCTAACCCTTACCCTTACCCTAACCCTAACCCAAAAGCTAACCCTAACCCTTACCCATACCCAAAACTAACCCTCATGTTAACCCTAACCCTAACCCTAAACCTAACCCTAACCGTAACCCTTATTCTTTCCCTAACCCTAACAGTAACCCTAATCCAAAACCTAACACTTACCCTAACCCTAACCCTAACCCTTATCCTAACTTTAACATTAACCCTAACCCTAACCCTTAACCTAACACTAACACCAACCCTAACCCCAAAAGCTAACCCTTACACTATCCATAACCCTAACCCTAACCCTAAACCCTAACACTAACCCTAACTCTAACCCTAACCCTGCCCTAACCCTTAACCTTATCCTAACCCTCACCCTAACCCTAACCCTAACCCTAAACCTAAACCTAACCCTTCCCCTTACCCTAACCGTAAACCTAACCGCAAGCCTAAACCTAACCCTAACCCTAACCCTAACCCTTACCCTCACCCTAACCCTACACCTAAACCTAACCTTTACTCTTACCCTAAACCTAACCCTAACCTTAACCCTAAACCTAACCCTAAACCTAACCTTAACCCTAACCCTTATCTTTCCCTAACCCTAACCCTAACCCTAAGCCTAAACCTAACCCTAACCATAAACCTAAGCCTTACCCTTACCCTAAACCTAACCGTAAACCTAACCCTAACCCTTCCCCATACCCTAACCCTAACCCTAACCCTAACCTTAACCCTAACCCTTACTCTAACCCTAACCCTAACCCTAACCCTAACCCCTAACCTAAACCCTACCCTAAACCTAAACCTAACCCTTACCCAAACCCCAACCCTAACCCTAAACCTAACCTTTACCTTTACCTAACCCTAAACCTAACCCTAACCCTGACCCTAACCCTAAACCTTACCCTAATCCTAACCCAAACCCTTCCCTTATCCTAACCCCAAACCTAACCCTAACACTTACCCTTACACTAACCCTAACCCTAACCCTAACCCTAACCCTAACCCTATCCCTAACCCTAACCCTTACCCTTACCCTAACCCTAAACCTAACCCTAAACCTAACCCTAACCCTAACCCTTACCCTTACCCTACCCCTAACCCTAACCCTCACCCTAAACCTTACCCTTACACTAAACCTAACCATAACCCTTACCCTAACACCTCCCCTTATCTTAACCCTTATCCTAACCCTTACCCTAAACCTAAACCTAAACCTTAACCTAACCCTAACACTAACTCTAACCTCTAACCCTAAACCTTACCCCAAACCTAACCCTAAACCTACCACTTACCCTATCCTCTAACCCTAACCCTTACCCTAACCCCTAACCCTAACCCTAATCCTAACCCTAAACCTTACCCTTACCCTAACCCTACCCCTAACTCTAAACCTAACCCTTACCCTTACCCCACCCATAACCCAATACCTAACCCTAACCATAAACCTAACCCTTACCCTAACCCTAACCCTAATCCTAACCCTAACCCTTACCCTTACCCTAACCCTACCCCTAACTCTAAACCTAACCCTTATCCTTACTCTTACCCTAATCCTAAACCCAAACCTAACCCTAAACCTAACCCTAACCCTAACCCTAACGCATCCCTAACCCTAACCCTAATCCTAAGCCTAACTCTAAACCTAACCCTAACCATAACCCTTACCCTAACCCTAACCCTAACCCTAACCTAATCCTAACCTTTACCCTAACCCTAACCGTAAACTTAACCCTAAACCTAAACCTAACCCAAATCCTTACCCTTACCCTAACCCTAACCATAAACCTAACCCTAACTTTAACACTATACCTAACCCTACCCTTTACCCTTACTCTAACACTAATCCTAATCCTAACCCTAACCCTTAACCTAACCCCTACCCTAACCCTAACCCTAACCCTTACCCTAACCCCAACCCTAACCCTAACCCTAACCTTTACCCTTACCCTAACCCTAAACCTAACCCTAACCCTGACCCTAACCCTGACCCTTACCCTATCCCTAATCCTAATCCTAACCATAACCCTTCCCTTATCCTAACCCCAAACCTAACCCTAACACTTACCCTTACCCTAACCCCAACCCTAACCCTAACCCTTACCCTAAACCTAACCCTATCCCTAACCCTAACCCTTACCCTTACCCTAACACTAAACCTAACCCTAAACCTAACCCTAACCCTAACCCTTAACCTTACCTTAACCCTAACCCTAACCCTCACCCTAAACCTTACCCTTACCCTAAACCTAACCATAACCCTTACCCTAACCCTTACCCTTATCCTAACCCTTATCCTAACACTAACCCCAAACCTAACCCTAACCCTTAACCTAACACTAGCACTTACTCTAACCTCTAACCCTAAACTTTACCCTGAACCTAACCCTAAACCTAAGACTTACCCTATCCTCTAACCCTAAACCTTACCTTTACACAAACACTAACCCTAAACTTAACCTAACTCTAACTCTAAACCTAACCCTTACCCTTACAATAACCCTAACCCTAAACCTAACCCTAACACTAACCCTAAACCTATTCCTAACCCTATCCCTTAACCTTACCCTAACACTAACCCTAAACCTAACTATAACCGTAACCCCTATCCCTAAACCTAACCCTAACCCTTACCCTTACCCTAACTCTAACACTAACCCTAACCCTAACCCTTACCCTACCCGTAACCCTAACCCTAACCTTAAACCCAACCCTAAACCTAACCCTAACCCTAATCCTAACCCTTACCCTAACCCTAACCCTAAACCTAACACTAACACTTACCCTTACCCTAACCCTAACACTAACCCTAACCCTAAGCATAACCCTTACCCTAACCCTAAACCTAACCCTAACCTTTAACCTAACCCTAACACTAACACTAACCCTAATCCTTACCCTAATCCTAAACCTAACCTTAAACCTAACCCTTACCCTTACCCTAACCCTAACCCTAATCCTAACTTAACCCTTACCCTTACCGTAACGCTACCCTAAACCTAAACCTATACCTCACCTTAATCTTAAACCTAAACCTTACCCTTACCGTAACCCTAACCCTAAACCTAACAGTAACCCTAACCCTAACCCTTACCCTTAACCTAACCCTAACCCTAAACCTAACCCAAACCCTTACCCTTACACTAACCCTAACCCTAACCTTAACCCAAACCCTAACCCTAAACCTAACCTTAACCCTAACGCTTATCCTTTCCCTAAACCCTAACCCTAACCCTAACCATAAACCTAAGCCTAACCCTATACCTAACTCTTACCCTTACCTTAACCTTAACCCTAAACCTAACCCTAACCCTTACACTTACCCTAACCCTAACCCTAACCCTAACCTTAACTCTAAACCTTACCCTTACCCTAACCCTAACCCTAATCCTAACCCTAAACCTAACCCTAACCCTAACCCTAACCCTAACCCTAACCCTAACCTAACCCTTATCCTTACCCTAACCCTAAACCTAAACTTAATCCTAAACCTAACCCTAACCCAAACCCTTACCTTACACTAACCCTAAGCCTAACCTTAACCCTAAACGTAACCCTAAACCTAACCTTAACCCTCACCCTTATCCTTTCCCTAAACCCTAACCCTAACCCTAAACCTTACCCTTACTCTAAACCTAACCCTAACCCTTACTCTAAATCTAACCCTAACCCTATTCCTAACCCTTACCCTTACCTTAACACTAATCCTAACCCTACACCTTACCCTTACCCTTACCCTAACGCTAACCCTAACCCGAAACCAAACACATACCCTAACACATACCTTACTCTAATCCTAAAACTGACCCTAACAGTAACCCTAAACCTAACACTAAACCTAAACCTAACCCTAACCGTTACCCTAACCCTAACACTAAACCTACCCCTAACCCTAACCCTATACCTTACCCTTACCCTAACCCTAACCCTAAACCTAACACTAACGCTAACCCTTACCCTAACCCTAACTCTAACCCCTAATCCTTATCCTAACCCTAACCCTAACCCTAACCCTAACTCTAACGCTTACCATTACACTAACCCTAACCCTAACCCTAACCCTTCAACTTACCCTAACCCTAAACCTTACCCTAACCCTAACCTTCACCCTAAACTTAACCCTTACGCTAACCATAACCCTAATCCTAACTCTAACCCTTAACCTTACCCTAACACTAACCCTAACCCTAACCCTAACCCTAAACTTAACCCTAACCCTTACCCTTACCCTAACCCTAACCCTCACCCTAAACCTAAACATAACCCTAACCCTAACCCTTATCCTTACCCTAACCCTAACCCAAAACCTAACCCTAAACCTAACCCCTACCCTAACCCTAACCCTAACCCTAACCCTTACCCTAACCCTAATCCTAATCCTAACCATAACCTTTATCCTTACCCTAACCCTAAACCTAACCCTAACCCTAACTCTAACCCTAACCCTTACCCTTACTCTAACTCTAACCCTAACCCTAAGCCTTACCCTTCCTCTAAACCTAACCCTAACCCTTACTCTAAATCTAACCCTAACCCTAACCCTACACCTTACCCTTACCCTTACCCTAACGCTAACCCTAACCCGAAACCAAACACATACCCTAACACATACCCTTACTCTAATCCTAACACTAACCCTAACAGTAACCCTAAACCTAACACTAAACCTAAACCTAACCCTAACCCTAACCGTTACCCTAACCCTAACCTTAACCCTAACCCTAAACCTAATACTAACCCTAACCCTATCCCTAAGCCTCAACTTAACCCTAATCCTAACACATACCCTTACCCTAACCCTAACTCTAACCCTAAAACGAACCCTAACCCTAACCTTAACCTTAACCCTTACACTTACCCTAACCCTAACCCTAACCTAACCCTAAACTTAACTCTAACCGTAACACATACCCCTACCCTAACCCTAAACCTAACCCTCACCCTAACATTTACACTTAAACTAACCCTAACACTAACGCTACCCCTTACCCTAACCCTAACACTAACACTAACCCTAACCCTTCCCTAACCCTAACTCTAACCCTTAACCTTACCCTAACACTAACCCTAATCCTAACCCTAACCCTAACCCTAACCTTAACCCTAACCCTTACCCTTACCCTAACCCGAACCCTAACCCTAAACCTAAACATAACCCTAACCCTAACCCTTACCCTTACCCTAACCCTAACCCAAAAGCTAACCCTAACCCTTACCCATACCCAAAACTAACCCTCATGTTAACCCTAACCCTAACCCTAAACCTAACCCTAACCGTAACCCTTATTCTTTCCCTAACCCTAACAGTAACCCTAATCCAAAACCTAACACTTACCCTAACCCTAACCCTAACCCTTATCCTAACTTTAACATTAACCCTAACCCTAACCCTTAACCTAACACTAACACCAACCCTAACCCCAAAAGCTAACCCTTACACTATCCATAACCCTAACCCTAACCCTAAACCCTAACACTAACCCTAACTCTAACCCTAACCCTGCCCTAACCCTTAACCTTATCCTAACCCTCACCCTAACCCTAACCCTAACCCTTACCCTTACCTTAACCCTAACCCTTACCCTAACCCTTACCCTTACCCTAGTTAAACCTAACCCTAACCCTAACTCTAACCTTCAACATGCGCTTACCCTAACCCTAACCCTAACCCTAACCGTAACCCTAAACCTAACCCTAAACCTAACCCTAACCCAAACCCTAACCCTTACCATAACCCTAATCTTAACACCAACACTAAACCAAACCCTAATCCTAACCCTAACCCTAACCGTAACCCTAAACCTAACCCAAAACCTAACCCTAACCCTAACCACTACCCTAACCCTAACCCTAACCCTAACCCTTACCCTAACCCTAACCCTAATCCTAACCCTAACCTTTACCCTTACCCTAACCCTAAACCTAACCCTAACCCTAACCCTTACCCTTACTCTAACCCTAACCCCAAACCTAAACCTTATACTTACTCTAAACCTAAACCTAACCCTTACTCTAAATCTAATCCTAACCCTAACCCTAACCCTTACCCTTGCCTTAACCCTAATCCTAACCCTACAACTTACCCTTACCCTTATCCTAATGCTAACCCTAACCCGAAACCAAACACATACCCTAACACATACCTTACTCTAATCCTAACACTAACCCTAACAGTAACCCTAAACCTAACACTAAACCTAACCCTAACCGTTACCCTAACCCTAACCTTAACCCCAACACTAAACCTACCCCTAACCCTAACCCTAAACCTTTCCCTTACCCTAACCCTAACCCTAAACCTAACCCTAACCCTAACCCTATCCCTAAGCCTCAACTTAACCCTAACCCCAATCCTAACCCTAAACCATACCCTTACCCTAAGCCTAACCCTAACCCTAAAACTAACCCTAACCCTAACCTTAACCCTAACCCTTACACTTACCCTTACCCTAACCCTAACCCTCACCCTAACATTTACACTTAACCTAATCCTAAATCTAACGCTACGCCTTACCCTAACCCTAACCCAAACACTAACCCTAACCCTTACCCTAACCCTAACTCTAACCCCTAATCCTTATCCTAACCCTAACCCTAACCCTAAATCTAACTCTAACTCTAACGCTTACCTTACCCTAACCCTAACCCTAACCCTTAACCTTACCCTAACCCTAAACCTTCCCCTAACCCTAACCTTAACCCTAAACTTAACCCTTACCCTAACCATAACCCTCATCCTAACTCTAACCCTTAACCTTACCCTAAACCTAACCCTAACCCTAACCCTAACCTTAACCCTAACCCTTACCATTACCCTAACCCTAACCCTCACCCTAAACCTAAATATAACCCTAACCCTCACCCTTACCCTTACCCTAACACGAACCCAAAACCAAACCCTAACCCTAACCCCTACCCTAACCCTAACCCTAACCCTTACCCTAACCCTAACCCTAATCCTAACCCTAACCTTTACCCTTACCCTAACCCTAAACCAAACCCTAACCCTAATCCTAACGCTAACCCTTACTCTAATCCTAACCCTAACCCTAACCCTAAACCTTATCCTTACTCTAAACCTAACCCTAACCCTTACTCTAAATCTAACCCTAACCCTAACCCTAAACCTTACCCTTAACTTAACCCTAATCCTAACCCTACACCTTACCCTTACCCTTACCCTAACGCTAACCCTAACCCGAAACCAAACACATACCCTAACACATACCCTTACTCTAATCCCAACACTAACCCTAACAGTAACCCTAAACCTAACACTAAACCTAACCCTAACCCTAACCCTAACCGTTACCCTAACCCTAACCTTAACCCCAACACTAAACCTAACCCTAACCCTAACCCTAAACCTTACCCTTACCCTAACCCTAACCCTAAACCTAACCCTAACCCTAACCCTATCCCTAATCCTCAACTTAACCCTAACCCCAATCCTAACCCTAACCCTAACCCTAACCCTTAACCTTACCCTAACCCTAAACCTTACCCTAACCCTAACCTTAACCCTAAACTTAACCCTTGCCCAAACCATAACCCTAATCCTAACTCTAAACCTTAAACTTACCCTAACAGTAACCCTAACCCTAACCCTAACCGTAACCCTAACCCTAACCCTAACCTTAACCCTAACCCTAACCCTTACCCTTACCCTAACCCTAACCCTAACCCTAAACCTAAACATAACCCTAACCCTAACCCTTACCCTTACCCTAACCCTAACCCAAAACCTAACCCTAACCCATACCCATACCCAAACCTAACCCTCACGTGAACCCTAACCCTAACCCTAAGCCTAACCCTAACCCTAACACTTATCCTTTCCCTAACCCTAACTGTAACCCTAATCCTAAACCTAACCCTTCCCTAACCCTAACCCTTATCCTAACTTTAACCCTAACCCTAACCCTTAACCTAACCCTAACGCTAACCCTTACACTAACCATAACCCTAACCCTAATCCTAACCACTAACACTAAGCCTAACCCTCCCCTAACCCTTAACCTTATCCTAACCCTCACCCTAACCCTAACCCTTACCCTTGCCTTAACCCTAACCCTTACCCTAACCCTTACCCTAACCCTTACCCTTACCCTAGCTAAACCTAACCCTAACCCTAACTCTAACCTTCAACATGCCCTTACCATAACCCTAACCATAACCATAACCCTAAACCTAACCGTTACCCTTACCCTAACCTTAACCCCAACACTAAACCTAACCCTAACCCTAAAACTTACCCTAAACCTAACCCTAAACCTAACCCTAACCCTAACCATATCCCTAAGCCTCAACTTAACCCTAACCCCAATTCTAACCCTAAAACATACCCTTACCCTAACCCTAACCCTAACCCTAAAACTAACCCTAACCCTAACCTTAACCCTAACCCTTACACTTACCCTAACCCTAACCCTAACCTAACCCTAAACTTAACTCTAACCCTAACACTTACCCTTACCCTAACCCTAACCCTAACCCTGACCCTAACATTTACACTTAACCTAACCCTAACCCTAACACTATCCCTAACCCTTACCCTAACCCTAACTATAACCCGTAATCCTTAACCTAACCCTAACCCTAACCCTAACTCTAACGCTTACCCTTACCCTAACCCTAACCCTAACCCTTAACCTTACCCTAACCCTAACCCTTACCCTAACCCTAACCTTAACCCTAAACTTAACCCTTACCCTAACCATAACCCTAATCCTAACTCTAACCCTTAACCTTAACCTAACACTAACCCTAATCCTAAACCTAACCCTAAACCTTACCTTAACCCTAACCCTTAACCTTACCCTAACCCTAACCCTAACTCTAATCCTAAACATAACACTAACCCTAACCCTTACCCTTACCCTTACCCTAACCCTAACCCAAAACCTAACCATAACCCTCACCCATACCCAAACCTAACCCTCATGTGAACCCTAAACCTAACCCTAAACCTAAACCTAACCCTTACCCTAAACCTTATCCTTTCCCTAACCCTAACTGTAACCCTAATCCTAAACCTAACCCTTACCCTAACCCTAACCCTTATCCTAACTTTAACCCTAACCCTAACACTAACCCTTAACCTAACCCTAACAGCAACCCTAACCCCTAATGCTAACCCTTACACTAACCATAACCCTAACCCTAACCCCTAACACTAACCCTAACCCTAACCCTAACCCTGCCCTAACACTTAACCTTATCCTTACCCTCACCCTAACCCTAACCCTTACCCTTGCCTTAACCCTAACCTTTACCCTAACCCTTACCCTTACCCTAGCTAAACCTAACCCTAACCCTAACTCCAACCTTCAACATGCCCTTACCCTATCCCTATCCCTAAACCTTAGCCTAACCCTAAACATAACCCTAAACCTAACTCTAAACCAAACCCTAAACCTTACCATAACGCTAATCTTAACCCCAACATTAAACCTAACACTAACCCTAACCATAACCCTAACACTTACCCTTACCTTAACACTAACCCTAACCCTAAACCTAACCCTTAGCCTAACCCTAACCCTAACCCTAAAAATAACCCTAACCCTAAGCTAAAACTAACCCTTACCCTTACCCTAACCCTAAACCTAAACCTAACCCTAACCCTAACCCTAACCCTTACCCTAACCCTAACCATAAACTTAAACCTAACCCTTAGTCTTACCCTAAACCTAACCCTAACCTTAACCCTAACCCTAACACTAAACCTAAACTTAACCCTAAATCTTATCCTTTCCCTAACCCTAATCCTAACTCTAACCCTAAACCTAACCCTAACCCTAAACCTAAGCCTTACCCTTACCCTAACCCTAACCCTAAACCTAACCCTAAACCTTCACCTTACCCTAACCCTAACCCTAACACTAACCCTAACATTAACCCTAACCATTACTCTTACCCGAACCCTAAACCTAACCCTAACCCTAAACCTAACCCTAACCCTAACCCTTACCCTAACCCTAAACCTAACCCTAACCCTATCTCTAAACCTAACCATAACCCTAACCCTTACCCTAACACTAACCCTAACCTAATCCTTACCCTTAACCTAAACCTAACCCTAACCTTAACCATAACCCTAACCCTAACCTAAACCTTACCCTTACCCTAAACCTAACGATAAACCTAACCCTAACCCTAACACTATACCTAAACCTACCCTATACCCTTACTCTCACCCTAACCCTAAACCTAACTCTAACCTTAACCCCTAACTCTAAACCTAAACCTAACCCTTACCCTTACCCTAACCCTAAACCTAATCCTAACCCTAACCCTTAACCTAACGCTAACACTAACCCTAACACTAACACTTACCCTTACCCTAACCCTAACCCTAACTATAACCATAACCCTTACTCTAACCCAAAATCTTACCCTAACCCTAACCCTAACACTAACCCTAACCGTTACCATAACCATAAACCTAACCCCTAACCCTATCCCTTACCCGAACCCTAACCTTAAACCTAACCCCTAACCCTAACACTTACTCGAAACCTAACCCTAACCCTAACCCTTACCCTTAACCTAACCCTAAATTTAACTCTAACCCTAACCCTAACCCTAACCGTTACCCTAACCCTAACCTTAAACCCAACACTAAACCTAACCCTAACCCTAACCCCTAACACTGACCCTAACCCTAACCCTAACCCTAACACGAACACTTACTCTGACCCTTACCCTAAACCTAACCCTAACCCTGACCCTAAACCTGACACTTACCCTAACCCTAATCCTCACCCTAACCCTAAACCTTACCCTAACCTAACCCGAACCCAAACCCTAACCCTAACACTTACCCTAAACCTAACCCTAACCCTAATCCTAACCCTAACCCTTACCCTAACCCTAACACTAACCCTAAAGCTAACCCTTATCCTAACCCTAACCCTAACCCTAACCCTTAACCTAACCCTAACACTAAATCTAAACTCTAACCCTAACACTTACCCTAAACCTAACCATAACCCTAACCCGAACCCTAACCTCTAACCCTAACCCTTACCCTAACCCCTAACACTAACCCTAACCCTAACCCTTACCCTTATTCTAACCCTAAACCTAACCCTAACACTAACCCTTACCCTAACCGCTACCCTAACCCTAACCCTAACCCTAACCCTTACCCTAACCCTAACCCTAATTCTAACCCTAAGCTTTCCCTTACCCTAACCCTAAACCTAACCCTAACCCTAACCCTAACCATAACCCTAACCCTTACCCTTACCCTAACCCTTACCCTAACCCTAACCTAAACCTAACCCTTACCCTTACCCTAACCCTAAACCTAAACCTAACCCTAAACCTAACCCTAACCCTAACCCTTACCCTTACCCTAACCCTAACCCTAACCCTAAACCTACCCCTTACCCTTACCCTAACACTAAACCTAACCCTAACCCTAAAACTAACCCTAACCCTAACCCTAACCCTTACCCTAACCCTAACCCTAAACCTAAACCTAACCCTTACTCTTACCCTAAACCTAACCCTAACCTTAACCCTAACCCTAACCCTAAACCTAACCGTAACCCTAACCCTTATACTTTCCCTAACCCTAACCCTGACCCTAACCCTAACCCTTACCCTAAACCTAACCCTAATCCTAACCCTAACCCTTCCCTTATCCTAACCCCAAACCTAACCCTAACACTTACCCTTACCCTAACCCCAACCCTAACCCTAACCCTTACCCTAAACCTAACCCTAACCCTAACCCTTACCCTTACCCTAACCCTAATCCTAAACCGAAACCTAACCCTTACCCTTACCCTAACCCTAAACCTAACCCTAACCCTAAACCTAACCCTAACCCTAACCGTAACCCTTACCCTAACCCTAACCCTAAACCTAAACGTAACCCTTACTCTTACCCTAAACCTAACCCTAACCTTAACCCTAACCCTAACCCTAAACCTAACCTTAACCCTAACCCTTATCCTTTCCCTAACCCTAACCCTAACCCTAACCCTAAACCTAACCCTAACCATACACCTAAGCCTTACTCTTACCCTAAACCTAACCGTAAACCTAACCCTAACCCTGACACTTACCCTAACCCTAACCCTAACCCTAACCTTAACCCTAACCCTTACTCTTACCCTAACCCTAAACCTAACCCTAACCCTAAACCTAACCCTAACCCTCACCCTACCCCTTCCCTAACCCTAACCCTAAAACTAAGCCTAACTCTAAAGCTAATCCTAACCCTAACTCTTACCCTAACCCTAACCCTAACCCTAACCTAATCCTTACATTACCCTAACCCTAACCCTAAACTTAACCCTAAACCTAAACCTAACCCGAATCCTTACCCTTACCCTAACCCTAACCATAAACCTAACCCTAACTCTAACACTATACCTAACCCTACCCTTTACCCTTACTCTAATACTAAACCTAACCCTAACCCTAACCCTTAACCTAAACCCAATCCTAACCCTAACCCTAACCCTTATCCTAACCCAAACCCTAAACCTACCCCTAAACTTTATCCTTACCCTAAACCTAAACCTAACCCTAACCCTGACCCTAACCCTTACCCTTACCCTTACCCTAACCCTAACCCTAATCCTTACCCTAACCCTTCCCTTATCCTAACCCCAAACCTAACCCTAACACTTACCCTTACCATAACCCCAATCCTAACCATAACCCTAACCCTAACCCTTACCCTAAACCTAACCCTATCCCTAACCCTAACCGTTACCCTTACCCTAACCCTAAACCTAACCGTAAACCTAACCCTAACACTAACCCTTACCCTTACCCTAACCCTAACCCTAACCCTCACCCTAAACCTGACCCTTACCCAAAACCTAAGCATAATCCTTACCCTAACCCTTACCCTTATCCTAACCCTTATCCTAACCCTAACCCTAAACCTAACCCTAACCCTTAACCTAACCCTAACACTAATTCTAAGCTCTAACCCTAAACCTTACCCTAAACCTAACCCTAAACCTAACACTTACCCTATCCCCTAACCCTAACCCTTACCCTTACCCTAACCCAACCCCTAACTCTAAACCTAACCCTTACCCTTACCCTACACATAACCCGATACCTAAACCTAACCCTAAACCTAACCCTTACCCTAACCTTAACCCTAATCCTAACCCTAACCCTTACCCTTACCCTAACCCTACACTATTCCTAAACCTAACCCTAAACCTAACCCTAAACCTAACCCTAACCCTAAACCTAACCCTTACCCTTACCCTTACCCTAATCCTAACCCTTATCCTAACCCTAACCCTAACCCTAACCTAAACCTTACCCTTAAACAAACACTAACCCTAAACTTAACCTAATCCTAACTCTAACCCTAACCGTTACCCTTAAAATAACCCTAACCCTAAATCTAACCCTAACCCTAACCCTAACCTATCCCTAACACTATCCCTTACCCTTACCCTAACACTAAACCTAAACCTAACTCTAACCGTAACCCCTATCCCTAACACTAACCCTAATCCTTACCCTTACCCTAACCCTAACCCTAACCCTAACACTAACCCTTACCCTTCCCATAACCCTAACCCTAACCTTAAACCCAACCCTAAACCTAACCCTAACCCTAAGCCTAAAACTTACCCTAAACCTAACCCTAACCCTAAAACTAAAACTTACCCTTACCCTAACCCTAACACTAACCCTAAACCTAAGCGTAACCCTTACCCTAACCCTAAACCTAACCCTAACCCTTACCCTAACCCTAACCCTAACACTAACCCTAAACCTTACCCTAACCCTAAACCTAACCCGAACCCTTACCCTAACCCTAACCCTAATCCTAACTTAACCCTTACCCTTACCGTAACGCTACCCTAACCCTAAACCTAAACCTCACCCTAAACTTAACCCTAAACCTTAACCTTAACCTAACCCTAACCCTAAACCTAACAGTAACCCTAACCCTAACCCTTACCCTTACACTAACCCTAACCCTAACCTTAACCCAAAACCTAACCCTAAACCTAACCTTAACCCTAACCCTTATCCTTTCCCTAAACCCTAACCCTAACCCTAACCCTAAACCTAAGCCTAACCCTAAACCTAACTCTTACCCTTACCTTAACCCTAACCCTAAACCTAACCCTAACCCTTACACTTACCCTAACCCTAACCCTAACCCTAAACTTAACCCTAAACCTTACCCTTACCCTAACCCTAACCCTAATCCTAACCCTAACCCTAACCCTAACCCTAACCTAACTCTTATCCTTACCCTATCCCTAACCCTAACCTTAACCCTAAACCTAACCCTAACCCAAACCCTTACCCTTACACTAACCCTAACCCTATCTTTAACCTAAACCTAAACCTAAACCTAACCTTAACCGTCACCCTTATCCTTTCCCTAAACCCTAACCCTAAACCTAACTGTAACACTATACCTAACCCTACCCTTTACCCTTACTCTAACCCTAACCCTAAACGTAACACTAACCCTAATCCTTACCCTAACCCCTACCCTAAACCTAACCCTAACATTAACCCTTACCCTAAACCTAAACTTTACCCTTACCCTAACCCTAAACCTAACCCTAACCCTAACCCTAACCCAAACCCTAACCCTTACCCTTAATCTAACCCTAACACTGACCCTAACCCTAAAACTTACGCTTACTCTAAACCTAACCATAACCCTTACTCTAAATCTAACCCTAACCCAAACCCTAACCCTTACCCTTACCTTAACCCTAATCCTAAACCTACACCTTACCCTTACACTTACCATAACGCTAACCCTAACCGAAACCAAACACATACCCTAACACATACCCTTCCTCTAATCCTAACACTAACCCTAACAGTAGCCCTAAACCTAACCCTAAACCTAACCCTAACCCTAAACCTATCCCTAAGCCTCAACTTAACCCTAACATCAATCCTAACCATAACCCATACCCTTACCCTAACCCTAACCCTAAACCTAAAACTAACCCTAACCCTAACCTTAACCCTAACCCTTACACTTACCCTAACCCTAACCCTAACCTAACCCTAAACTTAACTCTAACCCTAACACTTACCCTTACCCTAACCCTAACCCTAACCCTCACCCTAACATTTACACTTAAACTAATCCTAACCCTAACGCTACCCCTTACCCTTACCCTAACCCGAACACTAACCCTAACCCTTACCATAACCCTAACTCTAACCCCTAATCCTTATCCTAACCATAACCCTAACCCTAACCCTAACTCTAACGCTTACCCTTACCCTAAACCTAACTAAACCCTTAACCTTACCCTAACCCTCAACCTTACCCTAACCCTAACCTTAACCCTAAACTTAACCCTTACCCTAACCATAACCCTAAACCTAACTCTGACCCTTAACCTTACCCTAACCCTAACCCTAACCCTAACCCTAACCCAAACCCTTACCCTTACCTTAACCCTAACCCTAAACATAACCCTAACCTTAACCCTTACCCTTACCCTAACCCTAACCGAAAACCTAACCCTAACGCTAACCACTACCCTAACCCTAACCCTAACCCTAACCCTTACCCTAACCCTAACCCTAATCCTAACCCTAACCTTTACCCTTACCCTAACCCTAACCCTAACCCTAAACCTAACACTTACCCTAAACCTAACCCTAACCCTAATCCTAACCCTAACCCTTACCCTAACCCTAACACTAACACTAAAGCTAACCCTTATCCTAACCCTAACCCTAATCCTAACCCTTAACCTAACCCTAACACTAACTCTAGTCACTAACCCTAACACTTATCTTAACCTAACCCTAACCCTAACCCCAACCCTAACCTCTAACCATAACCCTTACCCTAACCCCTAACACCAACCCTAACCCTAACACTTACCCTTATCCTAACCCTAACACTAACCCTAACACTTACCCTTACCCTAACCCCTACCCTAACCCTAACCCTAACCTTAACCTTACCCTAACCCTAACCCTAATTCTAACCCTAAGCTTTACCCTTACCCTATCCCTAAACCTAACCCTAACCCTAACCATAACCCTAACCCTTATCTTTACCCTAACTCTAACACTAACCCTAACCCTGACCTAAACCTAACCCTTACCATTACCCTAATCCTAAATCTAACCGTAACCTTAAACCTAACCCTAACCCTAAACCTGAACCTAACCCTTACCCTTAACCTAACACTAAACCTAAACCTAACCCTAAACCTAAACCTAACCCTTACCCTTACCCTAACTCTAACCCTAAACCTAACCCTAACCTAAACCTAACCCTTACCCTTACCCTAATCTTAAACCTAACCCTAACCCTTACCCTAACCCTAACCCTAAACCTAAACCTAACCCTTACCCTAACCCTAACACTAAACCTAACCCTAACACTAAACCTAACCCTAACCCTAACCCTTACCCTAACCCTAACCCTAAACCTAACCCTTACTCTTACCTTAAACCTAACCCTAACCTTAACCCTAACCCTAACCCTAAACCTAACCTTAACCCTAACACTTATCCTTTCCCTAACTCTAACCCTAACCCTAACCCTAAACCTAACAGTAACAATAAACCTAAGCCTTACCCTTACCCTAACCCTAACCGTAAACCTAACCCTAACCCATTCCCTTACCCTAACCCTAACCCTAACCATAACCTTAACCCTAACCCTAACTCTTACTCTAACACTAAACCTAACCCATCCCTAAACCTAACCCTAACCCTAACCCTAACCCTAACCCTAACTCTAAATCTAATCCTAACCCTAACCCTTACCCTAACCCTAACCCTAACCCTAACCTTATTCTTACCTTTACCCTAACCCTAACCTTAAACTTAACCCTAAACCTAAACCTAACCCGAATCCTTACCCTTACCCTAACCCTAACCATAAACTTAACCCTAACTCTAACACTATACCTAAACCTACCCTTTACCCTTACTCTAACCCTAACCCTAATCGTAACCCTAACCTTTACCCTTACCCTAACCCTAAACCTAACCCTAACCCTGACCCTAACCCTAACACTTACCCTAACCCTAACCCTTACCCTAACCCCTACCCTAACCCTAACCATAACCCTTACCCTAACCCTAACCCTAATCGTAACCCTAACCTTTACCCTTACCCTAACCCTAAAACTATCCGTAACCCTGACCCTAACCCTACCCCTTACCCTAACCCTAACCCTAATCCTAACCCTAACCTTCCCTTAACCTAACCCCAAACCTAACCCTAACCCTTACCCTTACCCTAACCCCAACCCTAACCCTAACCCTAACCCTAACCCTTACCCTAAACCTAACCCTAACCCTAACCCTAACCCTTACCCTAACCCTAACCCTAACCCTTACCCTAAACCTAACCCTAACCCTAACACTAACCCTCACCCTAAACCTTACCCTTACCCTAAACCTAACCATAACCCTTACCCTAACCCTTACCCTTATCCTAACCCTTACCCTAACCCTAAACCTAAACGTAATCCTAACCCTTAACATAACCGTAACACTAACTCTAACCTCTAACCATAAACCTTACCCTAAACCTAACCCTAAACCTAACACTTACCCTATCCTCTAACCCTAACCCTTACCCTAACCCCTAACACTAACCCTAATCCTAAACCTAACCCTTACCCTTACCTTACCATAACCCGGTACCTAACCCTAACCCTAAACCTAACCCTTACCCTAACCCTAACCCTAATCCTAACCCTAACCCTTACCCTTACCCTAACCCTAAAGCTAACCCTAACCCTAACCCTAACCCTAAACCTTACCCTTACTCTAACCCTAACCCTAACCCTAAACCTTACACTTACTCTAATCCTAACAATAACCCTTAATCTAAATCTAACCCTAACCCTAACCCTAGCCCTAACCCTTAACCTTACCCTAAACCTAACCCTTACCCTAACCCTAACCTTAATCCTAAACTTAATCCTTACCCTAACCATAACCCTAATCCTAACTCTAACCCTTAACCTTACCCTAACACTAACCCTAATCCTAACTCTAAGCCTAACCTAACCTTAACCCTAACCCTTACCCTTACCCTAACCCTAACCCTAAACCTAAACCTAAACATAACCCTAACCCTAACCCTTACCCTTACCCTAACCCAAAACCTAACTCTAACCCTTACCCATACCCAAACCTAACCCTCAAGTTAACCCTAACCCTAAACCTAAACCTAAACCTAATCCTAACCCTTATCCTTTCCCTAACCATAACTGTAACCCTAATAATAACCCTAACCCTAACCCTAACCCTAACCCTTATTCTAACTTGAACCCTAACCCTAACCCTAACCCTTAACGTAACCCTAACACCAAACCCCTAACGCTAACCCTTACACTAACCATCACCCTAACCCTAAACCTAAGCCCTAACACTAACCCTAACCCTAACCCTAACCCTAACCCTGCCCTAACCCTTAACCTTATCCTAACCCTCACCCTAACCCTAACCCTTACCCTTACCTTAACCCTAACCCTAACCCTAACCCTAACCCTAACACTTACCCTTATCCTAACCCTAACACTAACCCTAACACTTACCCTTACCCTAACCCCTACCCTAACCCTAACCCTAACCTTAACCTTACCCTAACCCTAACCCTAATTCTAACCCTAAGCTTTACCCTTACCCTATCCCTAAACCTAACCCTAACCCTAACCATAACCCTAACCCTTATCTTTACCCTAACTCTAACACTAACCCTAACCCTGACCTAAACCTAACCCTTACCATTACCCTAATCCTAAATCTAACCGTAACCTTAAACCTAACCCTAACCCTAAACCTGAACCTAACCCTTACCCTTAACCTAACACTAAACCTAAACCTAACCCTAAACCTAAACCTAACCCTTACCCTTACCCTAACTCTAACCCTAAACCTAACCCTAACCTAAACCTAACCCTTACCCTTACCCTAATCTTAAACCTAACCCTAACCCTTACCCTAACCCTAACCCTAAACCTAAACCTAACCCTTACCCTAACCCTAACACTAAACCTAACCCTAACACTAAACCTAACCCTAACCCTAACCCTTACCCTAACCCTAACCCTAAACCTAACCCTTACTCTTACCTTAAACCTAACCCTAACCTTAACCCTAACCCTAACCCTAAACCTAACCTTAACCCTAACACTTATCCTTTCCCTAACTCTAACCCTAACCCTAACCCTAAACCTAACAGTAACAATAAACCTAAGCCTTACCCTTACCCTAACCCTAACCGTAAACCTAACCCTAACCCATTCCCTTACCCTAACCCTAACCCTAACCATAACCTTAACCCTAACCCTAACTCTTACTCTAACACTAAACCTAACCCATCCCTAAACCTAACCCTAATCCTAACCCTAACCCTTACCCTTACCCTAACCCTAAAGCTAACCCTAACCCTAACCCTAACCCTAAACCTTACCCTTACTCTAACCCTAACCCTAACCCTAAACCTTACACTTACTCTAATCCTAACAATAACCCTTAATCTAAATCTAACCCTAACCCTAACCCTAGCCCTAACCCTTAACCTTACCCTAAACCTAACCCTTACCCTAACCCTAACCTTAATCCTAAACTTAATCCTTACCCTAACCATAACCCTAATCCTAACTCTAACCCTTAACCTTACCCTAACACTAACCCTAATCCTAACTCTAAGCCTAACCTAACCTTAACCCTAACCCTTACCCTTACCCTAACCCTAACCCTAAACCTAAACCTAAACATAACCCTAACCCTAACCCTTACCCTTACCCTAACCCAAAACCTAACTCTAACCCTTACCCATACCCAAACCTAACCCTCAAGTTAACCCTAACCCTAAACCTAAACCTAAACCTAATCCTAACCCTTATCCTTTCCCTAACCATAACTGTAACCCTAATAATAACCCTAACCCTAACCCTAACCCTAACCCTTATTCTAACTTGAACCCTAACCCTAACCCTAACCCTTAACGTAACCCTAACACCAAACCCCTAACGCTAACCCTTACACTAACCATCACCCTAACCCTAAACCTAAGCCCTAACACTAACCCTAACCCTAACCCTAACCCTAACCCTGCCCTAACCCTTAACCTTATCCTAACCCTCACCCTAACCCTAACCCTTACCCTTACCTTAACCCTAACCCTAACCCTAACCCTAACCCTAACACTTACCCTTATCCTAACCCTAACACTAACCCTAACACTTACCCTTACCCTAACCCCTACCCTAACCCTAACCCTAACCTTAACCTTACCCTAACCCTAACCCTAATTCTAACCCTAAGCTTTACCCTTACCCTATCCCTAAACCTAACCCTAACCCTAACCATAACCCTAACCCTTATCTTTACCCTAACTCTAACACTAACCCTAACCCTGACCTAAACCTAACCCTTACCATTACCCTAATCCTAAATCTAACCGTAACCTTAAACCTAACCCTAACCCTAAACCTGAACCTAACCCTTACCCTTAACCTAACACTAAACCTAAACCTAACCCTAAACCTAAACCTAACCCTTACCCTTACCCTAACTCTAACCCTAAACCTAACCCTAACCTAAACCTAACCCTTACCCTTACCCTAATCTTAAACCTAACCCTAACCCTTACCCTAACCCTAACCCTAAACCTAAACCTAACCCTTACCCTAACCCTAACACTAAACCTAACCCTAACACTAAACCTAACCCTAACCCTAACCCTTACCCTAACCCTAACCCTAAACCTAACCCTTACTCTTACCTTAAACCTAACCCTAACCTTAACCCTAACCCTAACCCTAAACCTAACCTTAACCCTAACACTTATCCTTTCCCTAACTCTAACCCTAACCCTAACCCTAAACCTAACAGTAACAATAAACCTAAGCCTTACCCTTACCCTAACCCTAACCGTAAACCTAACCCTAACCCATTCCCTTACCCTAACCCTAACCCTAACCATAACCTTAACCCTAACCCTAACTCTTACTCTAACACTAAACCTAACCCATCCCTAAACCTAACCCTAACCCTAACCCTAACCCTAAGCCTAACTCTAAATCTAATCCTAACCCTAACCCTTACCCTAACCCTAACCCTAACCCTAACCTTATTCTTACCTTTACCCTAACCCTAACCTTAAACTTAACCCTAAACCTAAACCTAACCCGAATCCTTACCCTTACCCTAACCCTAACCATAAACTTAACCCTAACTCTAACACTATACCTAAACCTACCCTTTACCCTTACTCTAACCCTAACCCTAATCGTAACCCTAACCTTTACCCTTACCCTAACCCTAAACCTAACCCTAACCCTGACCCTAACCCTAACACTTACCCTAACCCTAACCCTTACCCTAACCCCTACCCTAACCCTAACCATAACCCTTACCCTAACCCTAACCCTAATCGTAACCCTAACCTTTACCCTTACCCTAACCCTAAAACTATCCGTAACCCTGACCCTAACCCTACCCCTTACCCTAACCCTAACCCTAATCCTAACCCTAACCTTCCCTTAACCTAACCCCAAACCTAACCCTAACCCTTACCCTTACCCTAACCCCAACCCTAACCCTAACCCTAACCCTAACCCTTACCCTAAACCTAACCCTAACCCTAACCCTAACCCTTACCCTAACCCTAACCCTAACCCTTACCCTAAACCTAACCCTAACCCTAACACTAACCCTCACCCTAAACCTTACCCTTACCCTAAACCTAACCATAACCCTTACCCTAACCCTTACCCTTATCCTAACCCTTACCCTAACCCTAAACCTAAACGTAATCCTAACCCTTAACATAACCGTAACACTAACTCTAACCTCTAACCATAAACCTTACCCTAAACCTAACCCTAAACCTAACACTTACCCTATCCTCTAACCCTAACCCTTACCCTAACCCCTAACACTAACCCTAATCCTAAACCTAACCCTTACCCTTACCTTACCATAACCCGGTACCTAACCCTAACCCTAAACCTAACCCTTACCCTAACCCTAACCCTAATCCTAACCCTAACCCTTACCCTTACCCTAACCCTAAAGCTAACCCTAACCCTAACCCTAACCCTAAACCTTACCCTTACTCTAACCCTAACCCTAACCCTAAACCTTACACTTACTCTAATCCTAACAATAACCCTTAATCTAAATCTAACCCTAACCCTAACCCTAGCCCTAACCCTTAACCTTACCCTAAACCTAACCCTTACCCTAACCCTAACCTTAATCCTAAACTTAATCCTTACCCTAACCATAACCCTAATCCTAACTCTAACCCTTAACCTTACCCTAACACTAACCCTAATCCTAACTCTAAGCCTAACCTAACCTTAACCCTAACCCTTACCCTTACCCTAACCCTAACCCTAAACCTAAACCTAAACATAACCCTAACCCTAACCCTTACCCTTACCCTAACCCAAAACCTAACTCTAACCCTTACCCATACCCAAACCTAACCCTCAAGTTAACCCTAACCCTAAACCTAAACCTAAACCTAATCCTAACCCTTATCCTTTCCCTAACCATAACTGTAACCCTAATAATAACCCTAACCCTAACCCTAACCCTAACCCTTATTCTAACTTGAACCCTAACCCTAACCCTAACCCTTAACGTAACCCTAACACCAAACCCCTAACGCTAACCCTTACACTAACCATCACCCTAACCCTAAACCTAAGCCCTAACACTAACCCTAACCCTAACCCTAACCCTAACCCTGCCCTAACCCTTAACCTTATCCTAACCCTCACCCTAACCCTAACCCTTACCCTTACCTTAACCCTAACCCTTACCCTAACCCTTACCCTTACCCTATGTAAACCTAACCCTAACCCTAACTCTAACCTTCAACATGCCCTTACCCTAAGCCTAACGCTAACCCTAACCGTAACCCTAAACCTAACCCTAAACCTAACCCTAACCCAAACCCTAACCCTTATCATAACCCTAATCTTAACCCCAACACTAAACCTAACCCTAACCCTAACCCTAAACCTAACACTTACCCTTACCCTAACACTAACCCTAATCCTAACCCTAACCCTTAGCCTAAACCCAACCCTAACCCTAAACATAACCCTAACCCTAAGCTAAACCTAACCCTTACCCTTACCATAACCCTAAACCTACCCTAAACCTAAACCTAACCCTAAACCTAACCCTTACCCTTACCCTAAACCTAACCCTAAACTTAAACCTAACCCTTAGTCTTACCCTAAACCTAACCATAACCTTAACCCTAACCCTAACACTAAACCTAACCTAAACCCTTATCCTTTTCCTAACCCTAATCCTAACCCTAACCCTAAACCTAACCCTAACCCTAAACCTAAGACTTACCCTTATCCTAACCCTAAACCTAAACCTAACCCTAAACCTTCACCTTACCCTAACCCGAACCCTAACACTAACCCTAAACTTAACCCTAACCCTTGCCCTTACCCATACCCTAAACCTAACCCTAACCCTAAACCTAACCTAACCCTAACCCTAACCCTTACCGTAACCCTAAACCTAACCCTAACCCTATCTCCAAACCTAACCATAACCCTAACCCTAACCCTAACCCTAACCTAATCCTTACCCTAACCCTAACCCTCACCTTAACCATAACCCTAAACCTAACATAACCCTTACCATTACCCTAACCCTAATGATAAAACTAACCCTAACCCTAACACTATACCTAACCCTACCCTTTACCCTAACTCTAAACCTAACCCTAAACCTAACTCTAACCGTAACCCCTAACCCTAAACCTAACCCTAACCCTTACCCTAACCCTAACCCTTAACCTAACCCTAACACTAACCCTAACACTAACAGTTACCCTTACCCTAACCCTAACCCTAACCCTAACCATAACCATAACCCTTATCATAACCCAAAACCTTACACTAACCCTAACCCAAACACTAACCCTAACCCTTACCCTAACCATAAACCTAACCCCTAACCCTATCCCTTACCCGAACCCTAACCTTAAACCTAACCCCTAACCCTAACACTTACTCGAACCCTAACCCTAACCCTAACCATTACCCTTAACCTGACCCTAACTTTAACTCTAACCCTAACCATAACCCTAACCGTTACCCTAACCCTAACCTTAAACCCAACACTAAATCTAACCCTAACCCTAACCCTAACCCTAACCCTAACACTAATACTTACTCTTACCTTTACCCTAAACCTAACCCTGACCCTGACCCTAACCCTGACACTTACCCTAACCCTAATCCTTACCCTAACCCTAAACCTTACCCTAACCTAACCCGAACCCTCACCCTAACCCTAACACTAACCCTAAACCTAACCCTAACCCTAATCCTAACCCTAACACTTTCCCTAACCCAAACACTAACCCTACAGCTAACCCTTATCCTAACCCTAATCCTAACCCTAACCCTTAACCTAACCCTAACACTAACTCTAAACTCTAACCCTAACACTTACCCCAAACCTAAACCTAACCCTAACCACAACCCTAACCTCTAACCCTAACCCTTACCCTAACCTCTAACACTAACCCTAACCCTAACCCTTACCATTATAATAACCCTAACCCTAACCCTAACAATTACCCTTACCCTAACCGCTACCCTAACCCTAACCCTAACCCTAACCCTTACCCTAAACCTAACCCTAATTCTAACCCTAAGCTTTACCCTTACCCTAACCCTAAACCTAACCCTAACCCTAACCATAATCCTAACCCTTACCCTTAACCTAACCCTAACCCTAACCCTAATCCTAACCCTAACCTAAACCTATCCCTTACACTTACCCTAACCCTAAACCTAACCCTAACCCTAACCCTTACCCTTACCCTATCCCTAACCCTAAACGTAAACCTAACACTTACCCTTACCCTAACCCTAATCCTAACTCTAACCCTAAACCTAACCCTAACCTTAACCCTAACCCTTACCCTAACTCTAACCCTAAACCTAAACCTCACCCTTACTCTTACCCTAAACCTAACCCTAACCTTAACCCTAACCCTAAACCTAACCTTAACAATAACCCTTATTCTTTCCCTAACCCTAACCCTAACCCTAACCCTAAACCTAACCCTACCATAAACGTAAGCCTTACCCTTACCCTATCCCTAATCGTAAACCTAACCCTAAACCGTCACCTTACCCTAACCCTAAACCTAACCCTAACCTTAACCCTAACCCTTACTCTTACCCTAACCCTAACCCTAACCCTAAACCTAACCCTAACCTTAACCCTAACCCTTCCCTAACCCTAACCCTAACCCTAAGCCTAACTCTAAACCTAACCCTAACCCTAACCGCTAACCCTAACCCTAACCCTAACCCTTACCCTTATCCTAACCCGAACCCTAACCCTAACACTTACTCCTTCCCTAACCCCTACCCTAACGCTAACCCTAACCCTAACCCTTAACCTAAACCTAACCCTAACCCAAACCCTTACCCTTACCCCAAACCTAAACCTAAACCTAATCCTAACCCTAACCCTTACCCTTAGCCTAAACCTAACCCTAACCCTAACCATAACCCTTGCCCTTACCCTAACCCTAAACTTAACCCTAACCTTAACCCTTATCTTAACCCTAACCCTAACCCTTAACATAACACTAGCACTAACTCTAATCCTAACCCTAACACTAACCCTTAACCTAACCCTTACCCTACCCCTAACCGTAATCCTAAACCTAACACTAACCAATAACCCTAACCCCTAACCCCTAACCTAACCCTAACCCTAACACTTTCCCTTACCCTAACCCTAACCCTAACCCTTATCCTAACACCAACCCTAACCCTAAACCTTAACCTAACACTAACACTAACCTTAACCCCTAACCCTAACCCTTACCCTAACCCTAACCCTAACCCTAAACCTAACCTTTACCCTTACCCCAACCCTAACCCTAACTCTAACCCTAACCCTAATTGTAAACCTAACCCTAACCCTTACTCTAACCCTAACCCTAAATCTTACTCTAACCCTAACCCTAAACTCAACCTGAACCCTAAACCTTACCCTAACCCTAACCCTAACCTTAACCCTAACCCTAACCATCACCCTTACCCTTTCCCTAACCCTAATCTTAAACCTAACCCTAACCCTAACCCTAAACCTTAACATAACCCTAACACTAACCCTAACCCGTAACCCTACCTCAACCTTAAACCTAACCCTAACCCTTACCCTAACCTTAACCCTAACCTTATTCTAACCCTAACCCTAACCTCAAACTTAACCCTAACCCTAACCCTTACCCTAACCCTAAACCTTACTCTAACCCTAACCCTAATATCAACCTTAACCCTAACCCTACCCCTATCCCTTACCCTTACCCTAACCCTAATCCTAACCCTACCCCTAACCCTAACCTTTACCCTAACCCTAACCCGTACCCTAACTCTAACCATAACCCTACCTCAACCTTAACCCTAAATCAAACCATTACCCTAACCCTAACCCTAACGTCAACCTTAACCCTAACCCTAACTCTAAACCTTACCCTAACCCTAACCCTAAACCTAACCCTAACCCTAAACCTAACCCTTACCCTTACCCTAACCCTATCCCTAAACCTAACCCTATCCCTAACCCCTAACCCAAACCCTGAACCTAACCCTAACCTTTACCTTACCCTAACCCTAAACCTAACCCTAACACTTACCCTAACACTAACACTAAACCTTACCCTTACCCTAACCCTAACATTACCTGAACCCCAACCCTAAACCTAACCCTAAACCTGACCCTTACCCTAACACTTATTCTAACCGTAACCCTAACCGTAACCCTAAACTTATCCTTACCCTAACCCTAACCCTATCCCTAACCCTTACCCTAACCCTAAACCTAACCCTAACCATAATACTTAGCGTTACCCTAACCCTAACCCTATCCCTAACCCTTACCCTTACGCTAACCCTAACCTTAAACCTAACCCTAAAAATAACCCTAAAAGTTACCCCTACCCTAACACTAACCCCTAACACTAACCCTAACCCTAACCCTTACCTTTAACCTAACCCTAACCCTTACCCTAACCTTAGCGCTTACCATTACCCTAACCCTAACCTTATCCTTAACGTCAACAATAAACCTAACCCTAACCCTAACCCTTACCCTAACACTTACCCTAACCATAACCCTAACCATAACCCTAACACTTACCCTTCCCCTAACCCTAACCCTAACCCTAACACTTACCCTAAATCTAACACTAACCCTAACCCTAACCCTAACTCTTATCCTTACCTTAACCCTAAACCTAACCCTAAACCTAACACTAACCTTAACCCCTACCCCTAACCGTAACCCTAACCCTAACCCTAACCCTTAACCTTATCCTTACCCTACCCTAATCGTAAACTTAATGCTAACCATAACCCTAACCTAACCCTTACCCTAAAACTTACCCTAAAAATAACTCTAACCCTAACCCTAACACTTACCCTTACCCTAACCCTAACATTAACCCTAACACTTAACCTAACCCTAACCCTAACCATAACCCTAACCCTTACCCTTATCCTAATCCTAACCCTAAGCATAATACTTACCCTTTCCCTAACCCCTACCCTAACGCTAACCCTAACCCTAACCCTTACCCTAACCCTAACCCTAATCCTTACACTTACCCTAAACCTAAACCTAACCCTAACCCTAACCCTAACCCTAACCCTTACCCTTTGCCTAACCCTAACCCTAACCATAACCCTTGCCCTTACCCTAACCCTAAATCTAACCCCAACCCTAACCCTTATCCTAAACCTAACGCTAACCCTAACCCTAACCCTAACCCTTACCTTAGCCTAACCCTAACCCTAACCCTAAAACTTACCCTTACCCTAAACCTAAACTTAACCCTAAGCCTTACTTTCACGCTTACTCTTACGCTAACCCTAACCCTAACACTAACCCTAACACATACCCTTACCCTAACCTTAAACCTAACCCTAACCGTAACCCTTACCCTAACCCTAACCCCTAACCCTAACCCTAACACTAATCCTAACCCTTACACTAACCCTAAACTTAACCCCAGAACTAAACCTAACCCTAACCCTAACCCTAACCCTTATCCTAACTCTAACCCTAACCCTAAACCTAACACTTACCCTAACCCTAACCCTAACCCTAACCCTTACACTTACCCTAACCCTAAACCTAAACTTAACTCCAACCTTAAACCTAACCCTAATCCTAAACCTTACCCTAACCCTAACCCTAACCCTAACACTTATTCTTACCCTAAACCTTACCGTAAACCTTATCCTAACCCTAACCCTAACCCTAATCCTTAACCTAACAATAACACTAACCCCAACCGCTAAACCTAACCCTTACCCTCACCCTAACCTTAACCCTAACGCTTACCCTTACCCTAACCCTAACCCTTACCCTTACCCTTTCAATAAACCTACACTAACCCTAAGCCTAACCCTTACCCTTACCCAAACCCTAACCCTAAACCTAACCCTAACCCTCACCCTAACCCTAACCACAACCTTAACGCTAAACCTAACCCTTAACCTAACCCGTACCCTAAACATAACCCTAATCCTAACCCTTACCATAACCCTAACCCTAACCCTAACTGTAACCCTATCTCTAACACTTACCCTCACCCTCACCCTAAACCTAACCCTAACCATTACCCAAACCCTAACACTTAACCCTAACCCTAAACCTAACCCTTACCCTAACCCTAACCCTAACCCTTCCCCTTACCCTAACCCTAACCCTAACCGTTACCCTATCAATAAACCTACCCTAACCCTAACCGTCACCCTACCTCAACTTTAAACCTAACCCTAACCCTAACCCTAACGCTAACCCAAACCTTTACCGTAACCCTAACCCTAAACCTAACCCTAACCCTAAACCTAACCCGTACCATTACCCTAAACCTAACCCTAAACCTTATCCTAACCCTAACCCTAACCCTTACTCTAACCCTAACCCTTACCCTTACACAAACACTAACCCTAAACCTAACCCTTACCCTTACCCTAACCCTAACCCTAACCCTAACCCTAACCCTAACTCTTACCTAACCCTAACCCTAACCCTAACCCTTACTATTACCCTAACCCTAACCCTAACCTTAACCCAAATATTAAACCTAACCCTAACCCTAACCCTTAACCTAAACCTAACCCTAACCCAAACCCTTACCCTTACCCCAAACCTAAACCTAAACCTAATCCTAACCCTAACCCTTACCCTTAGCCTAAACCTAACCCTAACCCTAACCATAACCCTTGCCCTTACCCTAACCCTAAACTTAACCCTAACCTTAACCCTTATCTTAACCCTAACCCTAACCCTTAACATAACACTAGCACTAACTCTAATCCTAACCCTAACACTAACCCTTAACCTAACCCTTACCCTACCCCTAACCGTAATCCTAAACCTAACACTAACCAATAACCCTAACCCCTAACCCCTAACCTAACCCTAACCCTAACACTTTCCCTTACCCTAACCCTAACCCTAACCCTTATCCTAACACCAACCCTAACCCTAAACCTTAACCTAACACTAACACTAACCTTAACCCCTAACCCTAACCCTTACCCTAACCCTAACCCTAACCCTAAACCTAACCTTTACCCTTACCCCAACCCTAACCCTAACTCTAACCCTAACCCTAATTGTAAACCTAACCCTAACCCTTACTCTAACCCTAACCCTAAATCTTACTCTAACCCTAACCCTAAACTCAACCTGAACCCTAAACCTTACCCTAACCCTAACCCTAACCTTAACCCTAACCCTAACCATCACCCTTACCCTTTCCCTAACCCTAATCTTAAACCTAACCCTAACCCTAACCCTAAACCTTAACATAACCCTAACACTAACCCTAACCCGTAACCCTACCTCAACCTTAAACCTAACCCTAACCCTTACCCTAACCTTAACCCTAACCTTATTCTAACCCTAACCCTAACCTCAAACTTAACCCTAACCCTAACCCTTACCCTAACCCTAAACCTTACTCTAACCCTAACCCTAATATCAACCTTAACCCTAACCCTACCCCTATCCCTTACCCTTACCCTAACCCTAATCCTAACCCTACCCCTAACCCTAACCTTTACCCTAACCCTAACCCGTACCCTAACTCTAACCATAACCCTACCTCAACCTTAACCCTAAATCAAACCATTACCCTAACCCTAACCCTAACGTCAACCTTAACCCTAACCCTAACTCTAAACCTTACCCTAACCCTAACCCTAAACCTAACCCTAACCCTAAACCTAACCCTTACCCTTACCCTAACCCTATCCCTAAACCTAACCCTATCCCTAACCCCTAACCCAAACCCTGAACCTAACCCTAACCTTTACCTTACCCTAACCCTAAACCTAACCCTAACACTTACCCTAACACTAACACTAAACCTTACCCTTACCCTAACCCTAACATTACCTGAACCCCAACCCTAAACCTAACCCTAAACCTGACCCTTACCCTAACACTTATTCTAACCGTAACCCTAACCGTAACCCTAAACTTATCCTTACCCTAACCCTAACCCTATCCCTAACCCTTACCCTAACCCTAAACCTAACCCTAACCATAATACTTAGCGTTACCCTAACCCTAACCCTATCCCTAACCCTTACCCTTACGCTAACCCTAACCTTAAACCTAACCCTAAAAATAACCCTAAAAGTTACCCCTACCCTAACACTAACCCCTAACACTAACCCTAACCCTAACCCTTACCTTTAACCTAACCCTAACCCTTACCCTAACCTTAGCGCTTACCATTACCCTAACCCTAACCTTATCCTTAACGTCAACAATAAACCTAACCCTAACCCTAACCCTTACCCTAACACTTACCCTAACCATAACCCTAACCATAACCCTAACACTTACCCTTCCCCTAACCCTAACCCTAACCCTAACACTTACCCTAAATCTAACACTAACCCTAACCCTAACCCTAACTCTTATCCTTACCTTAACCCTAAACCTAACCCTAAACCTAACACTAACCTTAACCCCTACCCCTAACCGTAACCCTAACCCTAACCCTAACCCTTAACCTTATCCTTACCCTACCCTAATCGTAAACTTAATGCTAACCATAACCCTAACCTAACCCTTACCCTAAAACTTACCCTAAAAATAACTCTAACCCTAACCCTAACACTTACCCTTACCCTAACCCTAACATTAACCCTAACACTTAACCTAACCCTAACCCTAACCATAACCCTAACCCTTACCCTTATCCTAATCCTAACCCTAAGCATAATACTTACCCTTTCCCTAACCCCTACCCTAACGCTAACCCTAACCCTAACCCTTACCCTAACCCTAACCCTAATCCTTACACTTACCCTAAACCTAAACCTAACCCTAACCCTAACCCTAACCCTAACCCTTACCCTTTGCCTAACCCTAACCCTAACCATAACCCTTGCCCTTACCCTAACCCTAAATCTAACCCCAACCCTAACCCTTATCCTAAACCTAACGCTAACCCTAACCCTAACCCTAACCCTTACCTTAGCCTAACCCTAACCCTAACCCTAAAACTTACCCTTACCCTAAACCTAAACTTAACCCTAAGCCTTACTTTCACGCTTACTCTTACGCTAACCCTAACCCTAACACTAACCCTAACACATACCCTTACCCTAACCTTAAACCTAACCCTAACCGTAACCCTTACCCTAACCCTAACCCCTAACCCTAACCCTAACACTAATCCTAACCCTTACACTAACCCTAAACTTAACCCCAGAACTAAACCTAACCCTAACCCTAACCCTAACCCTTATCCTAACTCTAACCCTAACCCTAAACCTAACACTTACCCTAACCCTAACCCTAACCCTAACCCTTACACTTACCCTAACCCTAAACCTAAACTTAACTCCAACCTTAAACCTAACCCTAATCCTAAACCTTACCCTAACCCTAACCCTAACCCTAACACTTATTCTTACCCTAAACCTTACCGTAAACCTTATCCTAACCCTAACCCTAACCCTAATCCTTAACCTAACAATAACACTAACCCCAACCGCTAAACCTAACCCTTACCCTCACCCTAACCTTAACCCTAACGCTTACCCTTACCCTAACCCTAACCCTTACCCTTACCCTTTCAATAAACCTACACTAACCCTAAGCCTAACCCTTACCCTTACCCAAACCCTAACCCTAAACCTAACCCTAACCCTCACCCTAACCCTAACCACAACCTTAACGCTAAACCTAACCCTTAACCTAACCCGTACCCTAAACATAACCCTAATCCTAACCCTTACCATAACCCTAACCCTAACCCTAACTGTAACCCTATCTCTAACACTTACCCTCACCCTCACCCTAAACCTAACCCTAACCATTACCCAAACCCTAACACTTAACCCTAACCCTAAACCTAACCCTTACCCTAACCCTAACCCTAACCCTTCCCCTTACCCTAACCCTAACCCTAACCGTTACCCTATCAATAAACCTACCCTAACCCTAACCGTCACCCTACCTCAACTTTAAACCTAACCCTAACCCTAACCCTAACGCTAACCCAAACCTTTACCGTAACCCTAACCCTAAACCTAACCCTAACCCTAAACCTAACCCGTACCATTACCCTAAACCTAACCCTAAACCTTATCCTAACCCTAACCCTAACCCTTACTCTAACCCTAACCCTTACCCTTACACAAACACTAACCCTAAACCTAACCCTTACCCTTACCCTAACCCTAACCCTAACCCTAACCCTAACCCTAACTCTTACCTAACCCTAACCCTAACCCTAACCCTTACTATTACCCTAACCCTAACCCTAACCTTAACCCAAATATTAAACCTAACCCTAACCCTAACCCTAACCCTTACCATTACCCTAAGGCTAAACCTAACCCTAACCCTAACACTTTCCCTTACCCTAACCCTAACCCTAACCCTTACCCTAGCCCTAAACCTAAACTTAAGGCTAACCATAACCCTAAACCTAACCCTTACCCTAACCCTAACCCAAACCCTAAACCTTATCCAAACCCTAACCCTAAACCTAACCCATACCCTTTCCCTAAACCTACCCTTAATCTAACCCTAACCCTTACCCTTACCCAAACCCTAACCCTAATCCTAACCTTAACCCTAACCCTAACCCTAACCGTAACACTTATCCTTAGCCTAACCCTTACCGTAACCTTTATCCTAACCCTAACCCTAACCCTAACCCTTAACCTAACAATAACACTAACCCTAACCCCTAAACCTAACCCTTACCCTAACCCTAAACTTAACCCTAACGCTTACCCTTACCCTAACCCTAACACTAACCCTTACCCTTTCAATAAACCTGCACTAACCCTAAGCCTAACACTTACCCTTTCCCAAACCCTAAACCTAAACCTAACCCTAACCCTCTCCCTAAACCTAACCATAACCTTAACGCTAAACCTAACCCTTAACCTAACCCGTACCCTAAACCTAAACCTAATCCTAACCCTTACCATTACCCTAACCCTAACCCTAACTGTAACCCTATCACTAACTCTTACCCTCACCGTAACCCTAAACCTAACCCTAACTCTTACCCAACCCTAACACTTAACCCTAACCCTAAACCTAACCCTTACCCTAACCCTAACCCTAACCCTTCCCCTTACCCTAACCGTAACCCTAACCGTTACCCTATCAATAAACCTACCCTAACCCTAACCATCACCCTACCTCAACTTTAAACCTAACCCTAACACTTACCCTAACCCAAACCCTAACGTCAACCTTAACCCTAACCCTAAACCTAACCCTAACGCTAACCCTAACCCTTACCCTAACCCTAACCCTAAACCTAACCCTAACCCTAAACCTAACCCTTACCATTACCCTGACCCTAACCATAAACCTAACACTAACCCTAAACCCTAACCCTACCCGTAACCCTAACCCTAACCCTAACACTTAATCTTACCCTTACCCTAACCCTAACCCTAAACTCAATGCTAACCATAACCCTAAACCTAACCCTTACCCTAAACCTAACCCTAACCCTAATCCTTATCCTAACTCTAGCCCTAACCCTAACCCACACCCTTTCCCTAAACCTACCCTTACTCTAACCATAAAACTAAACCTAAACCTAACCCTAAACCTAACCCTAACCCTTACCCTAACCCTAACCCTAAAACTAACACTAACCTTAACCCCTAACCCTAACCGTAACACTAACACTAACCCTAACAATTAACCTTACCCTTACCCTAACCCTAACCCTAAACTTAATGATAACCATAACCCTAAACCTACCCTTGCACTAACCCTAACCCTTACCCTTACCCAAACCCTAAACCTAAAGCTAACCCTAACCCTAACCCAAACCCTAACCCTAACCCTAACCTTAATACTAACCCTAACCATAACACTTACCCTTTCCCTAACCCTAACCCTAAACCTAACCCTAACCCTAACCCTAATCTTATGCTTACCCTCACCCTAACTCTAACCTAACCCTAACACTAACCATAATCCTAACACTTAACCCTAACCCTAAACCTAATCCTTACCCTTACCATAACCCTAACCCTAACCCTTACTCTTACCCTAACCCTAACCCTAACCCTAACCCTAAACCTTACCCTAACTCTTAACCTAACCCTAACCCTAACCCTTACCGTTACCCTAATCCTAACCATAACCTTAACCCCAATCCTAAACCTAACACTCACCCTAACCCTAACCCTTACACTTACCTTAACGCTAAACCTAACCCTAACCCTAAAACTTTCCATTACCCTAACCCTAAACCTAACCCTTATGCTAACCCTAACCCTAACCCTAACCCTAACCCATAACCTAACCCTAACACTAACTCTAACCCCTAACCCTAACCCTTACCCTAACACTAACCCTAACCCTAACCCTAACCCTTACCCTAACCCTAACCCCAACTCTAACCCTAACCCTAACCCTAACCCTAAACCTTACCCTAACCCTAACCCTAACCCCAACTCTAACCCTAACCCTAACCTCAACCTTAACCCTAACACTAACCCTACTCCTTACCCTTACCCTAACCCTAACCCTAACCCTACCCCTGACCCTAACCCTTACCCTAACCCAAACCCGTACCCTAACACTAACCGTAACCCTACCTCATCTTTAAACCTAACCCTAACCTTTACCCTAACCCAAACCCTAAAGTCAACCTTAACCCTAACCCTAACCCTAACCCTAACCCTTACCCTTACCCTAACCCTAACCCTAAACCTAACACTAACACTAACCCCTAACCCTAACCATAACCCTAACCCTAACCCTAACACTTAATCATAGCCTTACCCTACCCCTAACCCTAAACTTAATGCTAAACATAACCCTAAACCTAACCCTTACCCTAACCCTAACCCTAACACTAATCCTTACCCTAACCCTAACCCTAACCCTTACCCTTACCCAAACTCTAATCCTAAACCTAACCCTAACCCTAACCCAAACCCTAACCCTTTCCCTAACCCTAACCCTAAAACTAACCCTAACCCTAACCCTAAACCTTACCCTTACCCTCACCCTAACTCTAACCTAACCCTAACACTAACCCTAATTCTAACATTTAACCCTAACCCTAAACCTAACCCTTACCCTTAAACTAAACCTAACCCTAACCCTAACCCTAACTCTAACCCTAATCTAACCCTAACCCTAACCATTACCGTTACCCTAACACTAACGCTAACCTTAACCCAAATCCTAAACCTTACCCTAACCCTAACCCTAACCCTTACCCTTACCCTAACGCTAAACATGACCCTAACCCTAACACTTTCCCTTGCACTAACCCTAACCCTAATCCTAACCCTTATCCTAACCCTAACCCTAACCCTAACCCTTAACCTAACCCTAACACTAACACTAACGTCTAACCCTAAGCCTTACCCTAACCTAACCCTAACTATAACCCTAATCCTTACCCTTACCATAAACCTAACGCTAACTCTAAACCTAACCCTAAATCTTACTCTAACCCTAACCCTTACCCTAACCCTAAACCTTACTCTAACCCTAACCCTAACCTCAACCTTAACCTAACCCTAACCGTACCCATTACTCTTACCCTAACACTAACCATAACCCTAACCTGTACCCTAACCCTAATCATAACCCTAACCTCAACCTTAACCCTAACCCTAACTCTAACCCGAACCCTTACCGTAACTCTTAACCTAACCCTAAAGCTTACACTAACCCTAAACCTTACCCATTCCCTAACCCTAACCCTAACCCTAACCCTAACTCTTACCCTAACCCTAAACCTAACCCTAAACCTTACCCTTACCATAACCCTAACCCTAACCTTAACCCCGACCCTAAACCTAACCCTAACACTAACGCTAACCCTTACCCTTACCCTAACGCTAAACCTATCCCTAACACTAACACTTTCCCTTATCCTAACCCTAACCCTAACCCTTATCCTAAACCTAACCCTAACCCTTAACCTAACCCTAACTCTAACCCTAACCCTAAACCTTATCCTTACCCTCACCCTAACTCTAACCTAACCCTAACACTAACCATAATCCTAACACTTAACCCTAACCCTAAACCTAATCCTTACCCTTACCATAACCCTAACCCTAACCCTTACTCTTACCCTAACCCTAACCCTAACCCTAACCCTAAACCTTACCCTAACTCTTAACCTAACCCTAACCCTAACCCTTACCGTTACCCTAACCCTAACCATAACCTTAACCCCAATCCTAAACCTAACACTCACCCTAACCCTAACCCTTACACTTACCTTAACGCTAAACCTAACCCTAACCCTAAAACTTTCCATTACCCTAACCCTAAACCTAACCCTTATGCTAACCCTAACCCTAACCCTAACCCTAACCCATAACCTAACCCTAACACTAACTCTAACCCCTAACCCTAACCCTTACACTAACACTAACCCTAACCATAACCCTAACCCTTACCCTTACCCTAACCCTAACCCCAACTCTAACCCTAACCCTAACCCTAACCCTAAACCTTACCCTAACCCTAACCCTAAACCTTGCTCTAAACCTAACCCTAACCTCAACCTTAACCCTAACCCTAACCCTATCCCTTACCCTTACCCTAACCCTAACCCTAACCCTACCCCTAAACCTAACCCTTACCCTAAACCAAACCCGTACCCTAACACTAACCGTAACCCTACCTCATCTTTAAACCTAACCCTAACCTTTACCCTAACCCAAACCCTAACATCAACCTTAACCCTAACCCTAACCCTAACCCTTACCCTTACCCTAACCCTAACCCTAAACCTAACACTAACACTAACCCCTAACCCTAACCATAACCCTAACCCTAACCCTAACACTTAATCATAGCCTTACCCTACCCCTAACCCTAAACTTAATGCTAAACATAACCCTAAACCTAACCCTTACCCCAACCCTAACCCTAACACTAATCCTTACCCTAACCCTAACCCTAACCCTTACCCTTACCCAAACTCTAATCCTAAACCTAACCCTAACCCTAACCCAAACCCTAACCCTTTCCCTAACCCTAACCCTAAACCTAACCCTAAACCTAACCCTAAACCTTACCCTTACCCTCACCCTAACTCTAACCTAACCCTAACACGAACCCTAATCCTAACATTTAACCCTAACCCTAAACCTAACCCTTACCCTTAAACTAAACCTAACCCTAACCCTAACCCTAACTCTAACCCTAATCTAACCCTAACCCTAACCATTACCGTTACCCTAACCTTAACCCAAATCCTAAACCTTACCCTAACCCTAACCCTAACCCTTACCCTTACCCTAACGCTAAACATGACCCTAACCCTAACACTTTCCCTTGCACTAACCCTAACCCTAATCCTAACCCTTATCCTAACCCTAACCCTAACCCTAACCCTTAACCTAACCCTAACACTAACACTAACGTCTAACCCTAAGCCTTACCCTAACCTAACCCTAACTATAACCCTAATCCTTACCCTTACCATAAACCTAACCCTAACTCTAACCCTAACCCTAAATCTAACTCTAACCCTAACCCTTACCCTAACCCTAAACCTTACTCTAACCCTAACCCTAACCTCAACCTTAACCTAACCCTAACCCTACCCATTACTCTTACCCTAACACTAACCATAACCCTAACCTGTACCCTAACCCTAACCATAACCCTAACCTCAACCTTAACCCTAACCCTACCTCTAACCCGAACCCTTACCGTAACCCTTACCCTAACCCTAAAGCTTACACTAACCCTAAACCTTACCCATAGCCTAACCCTAACCCTAACCCTAACCCTAACTCTTACCCTAACCCTAACCCTAACCCTAAACCTTACCCTTACCATAACCCTAACCCTAACCTTAACCCCGACCCTAAACCTAACCCTAACACTAACCCTAACCCTTACCCTTACCATAACGCTAAACCTATCCCTAACACTAACACTTTCTATTACCCTAACCCTAACCCTAACCTTTATCCTAACCCTAACCCTAACACTTAACATAACCCTAACACTAACACTAACCCCTAACACTAACCCTTACCCTAACATTAACCCTAACCCTAAACCTAACCTTTACCCTTACCCTAACCATACCCTAAATCTAACCATAAACCTAAGCCCAACCGTAACCCTTACCCTAACCCTAACCCTAAAACTTACTCTAACCCTAACCCTAACCTCAAACTGAACCCTAATCCTAACCCTAACCCTAATCTTACCCCTAACCCTAACCCTCACGCTTACCCTTTCCCTAACTCTAATCCTAAACCTAACCCTAACCCTAACCCTAACCCTAACCCTTAACCTAACCCTAACACTAACCCTAACCTCTAACCCTAACCCTTACCCTAACCCTAACCCTAATCCTAACCCTAACCCTAACCTGTACCCTAACCCTAACCGTAACCCTACCTCAACCTTAACCATAACTCTAAGCCTTACCCTAACCCTAACCCTAAACCTTACTCTAAACCTAACCCTAAGTCAACCTTAACCCTAACCCTTACCCTAACACTAAACCTTACTCTAACCCTAAACCTAACATCAACCTTAACCCTAATTCTAACCCTATTCCTTACCCTTACTCTAACCCTAACCCTAACCCTAACCTTAACCCTAACCCTACCCCTAACCTTTACCCTAACCCTAAACCTAACACGTACCCTAACCCTAACCGTAAACCTACCTCAACCTTAACCCTAACCCTAACCCTTACCCTAACCTTAACCCTAACGTCAACCTTAACCCTAACCCTAAACCTAACCCTAACAATTACGCTAACCCTAACCCTAAACCTAACCCTAACCCTAAACCTAACTCTTACCATTACCCAAACTCTAACCCTAAACCTAACACTAACCCTAACCGCTAACCCAAACCCTAAACCTTACCCTAACCCTAACCCTTACCCTTACCCTAACCCTAACCCTAACCCTAACCCTAATCCTAACACTTACCCTAACCCTAACCCTAACCCTTACCCTTACCCTAACCCTAACATTACCTGAACCCCAAACCTAAACCTAACCCTAACCCTAAACCTTACCCTAACACTTAACCTAACCGTAACCCTAACCATTACCCTAAACTTACTCTTACCCTAACCCTAATCCTAACCCTAACCCTTACCCTAACACTTACCCTAACCCTAACCCTAACCCTTACCCTAACCCTAACACTTACCCTAACCCCAGCCCTTACCATTACCCTAACCCTAACCTTAACATTAACCTCAACCCTAAACCTAAACCTAACCCTTACCCTTACCGTAACACTTACCCTAACCCTAACCCTAACCAAAACCCTAACACTTACCCTTACCCTAACCCTAACCCTAACCCTAAACCTTACCCTTACCATAACCCTAATCCTAACCTTAACCCCGACCCTAAACCTAACCCTAACACTAAACCTAAACCTTACCCTTACCCTAACGCTAAACCTATCCCTAAACCTAACACTTTCCCTTACCCTAACCCTAACCCTAATCCTTATCCTAACCCTAACCCTAACCCTTAAACTAACCCTAACACTAACCCTAACGCCTAACCCTAACCCTTACCCTAACCCTAACCCTAAACCTAACCTTTACCCTTAACCTAAACCTAACCCTAAATCTAACCCTAAACCTAAGCCTAACCCTAACATTAACCCTAAACCTACTGTAACCCTAACCCTAACCTCAAACTGAACCCTAACCCTAACCCTAACACTAACCTTAACCCTAACCCTCACCCTCACACTTAACCTTTCCGTAAATCTAATCCTAAACCTAACCCTAACCCTTAACCTAACCCTAACACTAACCATAACCCCTAACCCTAATCCTTACCCTAACCCTGACCCTAACCATAACCCTAACCCTAACCCGTACCCTAACCCTAATCATAACCCTACCTCAACTTTAACCCTAACCCTAACCCTAACCCTAACACTAAACCTTACTCTAACCCTAACCCTAACATCAACCTTAACCCTAACCCTAACCCTATCCCTTACCCTTACCCTAACCTTAACCCTAACCCTACCCCTAACTCTGACCTTTACCCTAACCCTAACCCGTACCCTAACCCTAACCGTAACCCTACCTCAACCTTAACCCTAACCCTAAGCCTTAAACTAACCTTAACCCTAACGTCAACCATAACCCTAACCCTAACCCTAACCCTAACCATTACCCTAACCCTAAACCTAAACATAACCCTAACCCTAAACCTAACTCTTAACCTTACCCAAACCCTAACCCTAAACCTAACCCTAACCCTAACCCCTAACCCAAACCCTAACCCTAACCCTAACCCTTACCCTTACCCTAAACCTAACCCTAACCCTAAACCTAACCCTAACACTTACCCTAACCCTAACCCTTACCCTTACCCTAACCCTAACATTACCTGAACCCCAAACCTAAACCTAACCCTAACCCTACACCTTACCCTAACACTTACCCTAACCGTAACCCTAACCCTTACCCTAAACTTACTCTTACCCTAACCCTAACCCTAACCCTAACCCTTACCATAACACTTACCCTAACCCTAAACCTAACCCTTATCCTAACCCTAACGCTTACCCTAACCCTAACCCTTACCATTACCCTAACCCTAACCTTAACCTTAACCTCAACCTTAAACCTAACCCTAACCCTAACCCTTACCCTAACACTTACCATAACCCTAACCCTAACCATAACCCTAACACTTACCCTTACCCTAACACTAACCCTAAACCTAACACTTACTCGAACTCTAACACTAACCCTAAACCTAACTCTTATCCTTACCCTAACCCTAACCCTAAAACTAACACTAACCCTAACCCCTAACCTTAACCGTAACCCTAACGCTAACCCTAACCATTAACCTTACCCTTACCATACCCTAACCATAACCCTAACCCTAACCCTAACCCTAACCCTTACCCTTATCCTAACCCTAACCCTAACCATAACACTTACCCTTTCCATAACCCCTACCCTAACAGTAACCCTAATCCTAACCCTAACCACTAACCCTAACCCCTAACCCTAACCCTAACCCTAACAATTAACCTAACCCTTAACCTAAACCAAACGTAACCCTAACCCTAAACCTCACCCCTACCCCTAAACATAACCACTTATCCTAACCATAACCGTAACCCTTACCTTTAACCTAACCCTAACCCTTACCCAAACCCTAACCCTAAACCTAACCCTAACCCTAATCGCTAACCCAAACCCTAACCTTAACCCTAAACCTTACCCTTACCCTAACCCTAACCCTAACCCTAAAACTTACCCTAACCCTAACCCTAACCCTTACCCTTACTCTAACCCTAACCCTAACCCTAACCCTAACCCTACCCTAACACTTACCCTAACCCAAACCCTTACCCTAACACTTACCCTGACCGTAACCCTAACCCAAACCCTAAACTTACTCTTACCCTAAACCTAACCCTAACCTTTACCCTAACCCAAACCTAACCCTAACCCTTAACCTAACACTTACCCTAACACTAACCCTAACCCTTACCCTAAACCTAACGCTTACCCTAACCCTAAACCTTACCATTACCCTAACCCTAACCTTAACCTTAACCTCAACCCTAAACCAAACCCTAACACTCACCCTTACCCTAACACTTACCCTAACCCTAACCCTAACCATAACCCTAACACTTACCCTTACCCTAACCCTAACCCTAACCCAAAACCTTACCCTTACCATAACCCTAACCCTAACCTTAACCCCGACCCTAAACCTAACCCTAACACTAACCCTAACCCTTACCCTTACCCTAACGCTAAACCTACCCCTAACCCTAACACTTTCCCTTACCATAACCCTAACATTAACCCTTATCCTAAACCTAACCCTAACCCTTAACCTAACCATAACACTACCCCTAACCCCTAACCCTAACCCTTACCCTGACCCTAACCCTAAACCTAACCTTTACCCTTACCCTAACCCTAACCCTAAATCTAACCCTAAACCTAAGTCTAAGAGTAACCCTAATCCTAAACCTTACTCTAACCCTAACCCTAACCTCAAACTGAACCCTAACCCTAACCCTAACCTTAACCCTAACCCTAACACTCACCCTTACCCTTTCCCTAACTCTAATCCTAAACCTAACCCTAACCCTAATCCTTAACCTAACCCTAACACTAACCCTAACCCCTAACCCTAACACTAACCCTAAACCTAACCCTAACCATAACCCTAACCCTAACCCGTACCCTAACCCTAACCGTAACCATACCTCAACCTTAACGCTAACTCTAACCCTTACCCTAACCCTAACCCTAAACCTTACTCTAACCCTAACCCTAACGTCAACATTAACCCTAACCCTAACCCTAACCCTAACCCTAACAATAAACCTTACTCTAACCCTAACCCTAACATCAACCTTAAACCTAACCCTAACCCTATCCCTTACCCTTACCCTAACCCTAACCCTAACCCTAACCCTAACCTTTACCCTAACTCTAACCCGTACCCTAACCCCAACGTAACCCTACCTCAACCTTAACCCTAACCCTAACTCTTACCCTAACCTTAACCCTAACGTCAACCTTAACCCTAACCCTAACCCGAACCCTAACCATTACCTAACCCTAACCCTAACCCGAACCCTAACCATTACCCAACCCTAACCCTAAACCTAACCCGAACCCTAAACCTAACTCTTACCCTTACCCAAAACCTAACCCTAAACCGAACCCTAACCCTAACCCCTAAACCAAACCCTAACCCTAACCCTAACCCTTACCCTTACCCTAATCCTAACCCTAACCTTACCCTTACGCTAACCATAACATTACCTGAACCCCAAACCTAAACCTAACCCTAACCCTACCCTTACCCTAACACTTACCCTAACTGTAACCCTAACCCTTACCCTAAACTTACTCTTACCCTAACCCTAACCCTAACCCTTACCCTAACACTTACCCTAACCCTAACCCTAACAATTACCCTAACCCTAACGCTTACCCTAACCCTAACCCTTACCATTACCCTCACCCTAACCCTAACCTTAAAGCTAACCCTAAACCTAACCCTGACCTTAACCCTAACCCTTATTCTTACCCTAACCCTAACCGTAACCCTAAATCTAATATTAACCCTAAACTTAACCCTTACCCTAACCCTAACCCTAACCCTAACCCTAACCCTAACTCTAACACTAACCCTAACCCTAACTCTTATCCTTTCCCTTACCCTAACCCTAAACGTAACACTAACCCTAACCCCTAACCCTAACCGTAACCCTAACCCTAACCCTAACCCTTAACCTTACCCTTACCCTACCCTAACCCTAAACTTAATGGTAACCATAACACTAAACCTAACCCTTACCCTAACCCTAACCCTAACTCTTATCCTAACCCTAACTCTTACCCTAACCCTAACCCTTACCATTACCCTAACCCTAACCTTAACCTTAACCTCAGCCCTAAACCTAACCCTAACAATAATCCTTACCCTAACACTTACCCTAACCCTAACCCTAACCATAACCCTAACACTTACCCTTACCCTAACCCTAACCCTAACCCTAACACTTACCCGAACTCTAACACTAACCCTAACCCTAACTCTTATCCTTACCCTAAACCTAACCCTAAACCTAACACTAACCCTAACCCCTAACCCTAACCGTAACCCTAACCCTAAACCTAACCCTTAACCTTACCCTTACCCTATACTAACCATAAACTTAATGCTAACCATAACCCTAACCCTAACCCTTACCCTAACATTTACCCTAACAGTAACCCTAACCATAACCCTAACACTTACCCTTACCCTAACCCTAACCCTAACCCTGAACCTAACACTTACCCTAACCTTAACCATAACCCTAACCCTAACCCTAACCCTAACCCTTACCCTTATCCTAACCCTACCCCTAACCATAACACTTACCCTTTCCATAACCCCTACCCTAACACTAACCCTAATCCTAATGCTAACCACTAACCCTAACCCCTAACCCTAACCCTAACCCTAACCCTTAACCTAACCCTTAACCTAACCCTAACCGTAACCCTAACCCTAAACCTTATACCTAACCCTAAACATAACCGCTAACCCTAACCCTAACCGTAACCCTTACCCTTAACCTAACCCTAAATCAAACACAAACCCTAACCCTAATCCTTACCCTTAACATAACCCTAACCCTAAACTTAACCCCAACCTTAAACCTAACCCTAACCCTAACCCTAACACTAAACCTAACCCCTCACCCTACCCTAACCCTAACCCTTAAGCTAATCCTAACCCTAAACCTAACACTTACCCTTACCCTAACCCCAACCCCAACCCTAATCATAAACCTTACCCTAACCGTAACCCAAAGCCTAACACTAACCCTTACCATTACCCTAACCCTAAACCTAACCCTAACACTAACCCTAAACCTAAACCTAACCCTTACCCTTAGCCTAACCCTAACCCTAACCCTTACTCTAACCCTAACAGTAACCCTAACCCTTACCCTAACCCTAACCCTAACCCCTAACCCTTAACTTAACCCTAATTCTAACCCTAAAACTTACCCTTAACCTTACCCTAACCAAAACCCTAACCCTAACCCTAACCCCTAACACTAACCCTAACCCTTACCCTCACCGTAACCCTACTCCTCACTCTAATTCTTACCCTTACCCTAACCCTAACCCTAACCCTAACCCTAAACCTAACCCTAACCCTACCCTTAACCCTTACCCTTACCCCAAACCTAACCCTAAACCTAACCGTAACCCTTACACTTACGCAACCCTAACAATCACCTTAAACCTAACCATAACCCTAACACTAACCCTAACACATAACGCTAACCCTTACCCTAACCCTAACCCTAACCCTAACCTTAACCCTAAACCTTACCCTAACCAAACCCTAACCCTAACCCTAACCCTAACACTTACCCTAACCCTAACCCTAACACTAAACCTTAACCTAATCCTAACTCTAAACCTTATCCTAACCCTACCACTTACCCTAAAAATAAACCTAACCCTAACCCTAACACTAACACTAACACATAACGCTAACCCTAACCCTAACCCTAACCCTAACCCTTAACCTAACCCTAACACTAACTCTAACCCCTAACCCTATCCCTTACCCTAAACCTAATCCTAACCCTAACCCTAATCCCTAACCCTAACCCTAACCATAACCATAACCCTTACCCTAACCCTACAACTAACCCTAACCATAACCATAACCCATACCCTAACCCTAACCTAACCCTAACCATAAACCTTACCCTTACCCTAACCCTAACCCTAATCCTAACCCTAACCCTTACCCTTACCCTTACCCTGCCCTAACGCTAAACCTAACCCTAACGCTAACCTTAACCCTAAACCTTATCCTTACCCTAACCTAACCCTAACCCTAAATCTAACCCTAAGCCTAACCCTAAGCCTTACCCTTACCTAACAATAACCCTAAACCTAACCCTAACCATAAACCTAACCCTAACCCTTATCCTTTCCCTACGCTCTAACCCTAACCCTAACCCTAACCCTAACCCTAACACTAACCCTAAACCTATCCCTTAACCTTACCCTAACCCTAACCCTAAACCTAACGCTAACCTTTACCCTGAACCTAACCCTAACCCTAACCCTAAACTTAACCCTAACCCTTACCCTTAACCTATCCCTAACTCTAAACCTAACCCTAAACCCATCCCTAACCCTAACTCTTACCCTAACCATAACCCTAACACTAACCTAACCCTTAACCTTACCCTAACCCTAACTCTAACCCTTACCCTAAACCTAATCCTAACCCTAACTCTAACCCTTACCCTTACCTTAAACCTAACCCTAAACCTAACCCTAACCCTTACCCTAACCCTAACACTAAACCTAAACCTAACCCTAACCTTCACCCTCAAACTTACCCTTACCCTAACCCTAACCCTAACACTAACCCTAACCCTAAACCTAACCCTAACCCTAATCCTAACCCTTACCCTTACCCTAACCCTAACCCTAAACCTAACTCTATCCCTTACCCTAACTTTAACCTTAACCCTAACCCTAACTCTAAACCTAACCTTAACACAAACCCTTACCTTTCCCTATACCTAACCCTAACCATAACCCTAAACCTAACCCTAACACTAAACCTAACCCTTATCCTTACCCTAACCCTAACCCTAACCCTAAACCTAACCCTAACACTTACCCTTACCCTAACCATAACCCTAACCCTAACCCTAACGCTAAACCTAACCCTAACCCTTAACCTAATCCTAACACTAACTCTAACCCCTAACCCTAAGCCTTACCCTAAACCTAACCCTAATCCTAACCCTAACCCCTAACCCTAACCCTAATCCCTAACCCTAACCCTAACCCTAAACCTAACCCTTATCCTTATCCTAACCCTAACCCTAACCCTAACACTTACTCTTACCCTAAACCCTACCCTAACCCTAACTCTAAACCTTACCCTAACCCTAAACCTAACCCTAACACTTACCCTTACCCTAACCCTAAACCTAACCCTAACCCTAACCCTAACCCTTACCATTACGCTAACCCTAACCCTAACCCTAAACCTAACCCTTATTCTAAACCTAACCCTAACCCTTACCCTAAATCTAACCCTAAATCTAACCCTAACAATTACCCTTACATTAACCCTAACTCTAAACCTAAACCTTACCCTTAGCCTTACCCTAACGCTAACCCTAACCCTAACACATACCCTAATAAATACCCTTACACTAATCCTAACCCTAACCCTAACCGTAACCCTAAACCTAACCCTAACACTAATCCTAACCCTTACCCTTACCCTAACCCTAACCGTAAACCTAACCCTAACCCTCACTCTATCCCTAACCCTAACCTTAACCCTAACCCTAAAAATAACCCTAACCCTAACCTTAACACTAACACTTACACTTACCCTATCCATACCCCTAACCCTAACACTTACCCTTAACCTAACACTAAACCTAACCCTAACCCTTACCCTAACCCTAACCCTAACCCCTAACCCTTACCTTAACCCTAACTCTAACCCTAAACCTTACCCTTACCCTTACCCTAAACCTAACCCTAACCCTTACCCTAACCCTAACCCTAACCCCTAACACTAACCCTAACCCTTACCCTCACCGTAACACTAATCCTAACTCTAATTCTTACCCTTACCCTAACCCTAACCCTAACCCAAACCCTAACCCTAAACCTAACCCTAACCCTAACCTTAACCCTTACTCTTACCCTAAACCTAACCCGAACCTTAACCCCAACACTAACCCTAACCCTAACCCTAACCCTATCCCTAACCCTTACCCTAACCCTAACCCTAAACCCTAACACTAACCCTAACCCTTACCCTCACCGTAACACTAATCCTAACTCTAATTCATACCCTTACCCTAACCCTAACCCTAACCCAAACCCTAACCCTAAACCTAAACCTAACCCTAACCTTAACCCTTACACTTACCCTAAACCTAATCCTAAACCTAACCCTAACCCTTACCCTTACCCAACCCTAACAATCACCTTAAACCTAACCCTAACCCTAACAGTAACCCTAACACATAATGCTAACCCTTACCCTAACCCTAACCGTAACCTTAACCCTAAACCTTATCCTAACCAAACCCTAACCCTAACCTTAACCGTAACGCTAAACCTAAACCTAAACCTAAACCTAACCCTAACCCTAACCTTAACCCTAACCGTAACCCATAACCCTAACCCTTACCCTAAACCTAAGCCTAACCCTAACCCTAACCCTAAACCTAAACTTAACCCTAAACCTTACCCTTACCCTAACCCTAACCCTAACCCTAACCCTAAACCTAACCCTAACCCTAACCCTAATTCTTACCATTAATCTAAACCTAACCCTAAACCTAACTCTAAACCTTACCCTTACCCTAACCCTAACCTTAACCTTAACCCTAATCCTAACCCTAAACCTAACCTTAACCGTAACCCTTATCCTTTCCCTAACCCTAAACCTAAACCTAACCCTTACCCTTACCCTAACCCTAACCCTACACCTAACCCTAACCCTTACCCTTACCCTAAACCTAACCCTAACCCTAACCGTAACCTTAACCCTAACCCTTACCCTAACCCTAACCCTAAACCTAACCTTAACATTAACCCTTATCCTTTCCCTAACCCTAACCCTAACCCTAAACCTAAACCTAATCCTAAGCCTAAACCTATGCCTTACCCTTACGCTAAACCTAACCCTAAACCTAACACTAACCCTTTCCCTTACCCTAACTCTAAACCTGACCTTATCCCTAACCCTTACCCTTACCCTAACCCTAAACTTAACCCTAACCCTGAACCTAACGCTAACCCTAACCCTAACCCTTATCCTAACCCTAACCCTTACCCTTACCCTAACCCTACCCTAACCCTAAACCTAAACCTATCCCTAACCAAACCCTAACTCTAAACCTAACCCTAACACTAACCCTAACCCTTACCCGTACCCTAACAATAACACTAAACCTAACCCTAACTCTTACCATTACCGTAACCTAACCATAAACTTAACCCTATCCCTAACCCTAAACCTAACCCTAACACTTATCCTTTCCCTACTCCCTAACCCTAACCCTAACCTTAAACCGAACCCTAACATTAAACCTATCACTTATCCTTACCCTAACCTTAACCCTAAACGTAATCCTAACCCTTACCCTTACCCTTACCCTAACCTAAACCTAACCCTAACCCTTACCCTAACCCTAAACCTAAGCTAATCCTTACCCTTACCCTAACGCTAACCATAAACTTACCCCTAAAACTAACCCTAGCCCTAACCCTTACCATAACCCTAACCCTAACCATAAACCTATCCCTAACCCTAACTCTAACCCTAAACCTAACCCTAACCTAACCCTAACCCTTACCCTAACACTAACCCTAACACTAACACTTACCCTTTCCCTAACCATAACCCTAACCCTAACCCTAACCCTTATCCTAACCCTAACCCTAACTCTATCCCTAAAGCTAATCCTAACCCCAACCCTGAACTTGACCCTTACTCTAACCCTAACCCTAAACCTACACATTACCTTAACCCTCACCCTAACCCTAACATGTACCCTAACCGTAACCCTAACCCTAAACCTTACCCTAAACATAACCCTAAACCTAACCCTAAAACTTACCCTAATCCTACCCCTAACCCGAACCCTAAACCTTACCCTAACCCTAACCCTAAACCTAACCCTATCGCTAAACCTTATCCTCATCCTAACCCTAACCCTTACTCTAATCCTAAACCTAACCCTAACCCTAGCCCTAACCCTTACCCTTAACCTAACAATAAAATTAACTCTAATCCTAACCCTAACCATAAAAGTTACTCTAACCCTAACCCTAACCCTAACCCTTACCCTTACCCTAACCCTACCCCTAAATCTAAACCTAACCCTTACCCTTACCCTAACCCTAAACCTAACACTAACACTAAACCTAACCCTTACTCTAACCCTAACCCTAATCCTAAACCTAACCCTTACCTTACCCGAAACCTACCCTAACCCTAAACCTAACCCTAACCCTAACCTGAACCCTAAACCTTACCCTTAGCCTAACCCTAACCCTAACCCTAAACCTAACCCCAAATCTAATCCTAAACCTTAACCTTACCATAACCCTAACCCTAACCCTAAACCTAACCCTAACCTAACCCTTACACTTACCCTAACCCTAACCCTAAACTTAACACTAATCCTAACCCTAACCCTAACCCTTAGTCTTACCCTTACCCTAACACTAACCCGAACCATAAACATAACCCTAACCCTAACCCTATGTCTACCACTAATCTTTAACCTTACCCTAAACCTAAGCCTAAACCTAACACTAACCTTAAGCCCTAACCCTAACCCTAACCCTAACACATACCCTTACCCTAACCCTAACCCTAACCCTAACCCTAACACTAACCCTTACCCTAACCCTAACCCTAACACTTACCGTTACACTAACCCTAACCCTAAACCTACCCTAACAATATACCGAACCCTAACCCTAAGCTTAAACCTAAACCTTACCCTTACTCTAAACCTAACCCTAACCCTGACCCTAAACCTAACCCTAACACTAACCCTAACAGTTACCCTTACCCTAACCCTAACCTTAAACCTAACCCTTACCCTAACCCTAACACTAACCCTTACCCTAACCCTACCCCTAACCCTTACCCTTACACTAACCCTAACCCTAACCCTAACCCTAACATTAAACCTAACCCTAACCCTAACCTTAACCCTAAACCTTACCCTTATTCTAACCCTAACCCTAACCCTAACCCTAAACCTAACCCTAACCCTAACCCTAACCCTTACCCTTACCCTAACCCTAACTCTAAACCTAACCCTAAACCTTACCCTTACCCTAACCATAACCCTGACCCTAACCCTAATCGTAACCCTAAACCTTCCGCTTACCTTAACCCTAACCCTACCCTAACACTTACCCTTACCCTAATGCTAAACCTAACGCTAACGCTAACCCTAACCTTTACACATACCCTTACCCTAACCCTGACCCTAAACCTAACTCTAACCGTAACCCCAAACTCTAAACCTAACACTAACCCTAAGCCTAACCCTAACCCTAACACTTACCCTTACCCTAACCCTAACCCTAACCCTAACCCAAACCCTAACATTAACCCTAACCCTAACCCTAACCCTAACTTAAACCCTGACCCTAACCCTAACCCTGACCCTAAACCTAACTGTAACCGTAACCCCTAACTCTAAACCTAAACCTAACCCTAACCCTTACCCTAACCCTAACCCTTACCCTAACCCTAACCTCTCCCTAAACCTAACCCTAACCCTAACCCTAACTCTAACCCTAAACCTAACCCTAACCCTAACCCTTACACTTGCTTTTAACCTAACCGTAACCGTAACCCTAACCCTAACCCAAAATCTAACCCTAACTCTAACCCTAACCCTAACCTTAACCTCTCCCTAAACCTAACCCTAACCCTAACCCTAACTCTAACCCTAAACCTAACCCTAACCCTAACCCTAACCCTAACCCTAACCTAACCCTAACCCTTACCCTAACGCTTACCCTAACCCCAACCCTTACCCTAACCCTAACCCTAACCCTTACCCTTAACCTAACCCTAACCCCAACCTTAAACCGAACCCTAAACCTAACCCTAACCCTAAACCTTACTCTAACCCTAACCCTAACCCTAACCTTAACCCTAACCCTGACGCTAACTCTTATCCTTTTCCTAACCCTAACCCTAAACCTTACCCTAAACCTAACCCTAACCCTAACACTTTGCTTACCCTTACCCTAACCCTAACCCTAACCCTTACCCTAACCCTAACCCTAACACTTACGCTTACCCTTACCCTAACCCTAACCCTTACCCTAACCCTAACCCTAAACCTTACTCTAACCCTAACCCTAACCTCAATCTTAACATTAACCCTAACCTTAACCCTAACCCTAACACTTATCCTTACCCTAACCGTAACCCTAATCCTAACACTAACCCTAACCCCTAACCCTAACCGTAACCAAAACCCTAACCCTAAACTTTACCCTTATCCTTACGCTAACACTAACCCTAAACTTAATGCTAACCATAACCATAAACCTAACACTTACCCTAACCCAAAACCTAACCCTAATCCTTACCCTAACCCTAACCCTACCCCTATCCCATACCCTTTCCCTAAACCTACCCTAACCCTAACCCTAACCCTAACCCTTACCCAAACCCTAACCCTAACCCTAAACCTAAACCTAAACCTAACCCTAACCCTAACCCAAACACTTACCCTAACCCTAACTCTAACCCTAACCCTAACCCTAATCCTAACACTTACTCTTACCCTAAACCTAACCCGAACCTTAACCCCAACACTAACCCTAACCCTAACCCTAACCCTATCCCTAACCCTTACCCTAACCCTAAAACTAACCCTAACACTTAGCGTTACACTAACCATAACCCTATCCCTAACCCTTACCCTAACCCTTACGCTTACCCTAACCCTAACCCTTACCCTTACCCTAACCCTAACCTTAATCATAACGTCAACCCTAAACCTAACCCTAACCCTAACCCTTACCCTAACACTTACCCTACCCTAAACCTAACAATAACCCTAACACTTACCCTTACCCTAACCCTAACAATAACCCTAACCATAACCCTAACACCCTAACCCTAACACTAACCCTAACCTTAACCCTAACTCTTATCCTTACCCTAACCCTAACCCTAAACCTAACACTAACGCTAACCCTAACCCTTAACCTAACCCTAACACTAATGCTAACCCTTACCCTTAACCTAACCCCAACCCTAAACTTAACCCCAACTTGAAACCAAACCCTAAACCTAACCCTAACGCTTACCCTTACCCTAATCCTAAACCTAAACCTAACCCTAACCCTAACCTTAACCCTAACCCTAACCCTAACCCTAACCCTTGCCCTTACCCTAACCTTAACCCTAACATTAACCCCAACCCTAAACCTAACCCTAACCCTAAACCTTACTCTAACCCTAACCCTAACCTCAACCTTAACCCTAACCCTAACCCTAAACCTAACCCTTACCCTATCCCTAGCCCTAACCCTTACCCTAACCCTAACGCTTACCCTAACCCTAACCCTTACCCTTAAACTAACCTTAACCTTAACCTTAACCTCAACCCTAACCCTAATCCTAAACCTAACCCTTACCCTAACACTTACCCTAACCCTGAACCTAACCCTTACCCTAACACTTACCCTTACTCTAACCTTAACCCTAACCCTAACACTTACCCTAACACTAACCCTAAACCTAACCCTAACCCTAACCTTAAACCTAACTCTTATCCTTACCCTAACCCTAACGCTAAACCTAACACTAACCCTAACCCTTAACCGTAACCCTAACCCTAACCCTAACCCTAACCCTAACCTTTACCCTTATCCTTACCCTGACCCTAACCCTAAACTTAATGGTAACCATAACCCTAAACCTAAACTTACCCTAACCCTAACCCTAACAATAATCCTTACCCTAACCCTACCCCTACCCCTAACCCGTACCCTTTCCCTAAACCTACCCTAACCCTAACCCTAACCCTTACCCTTACCCAAACCCTAACCCTAAACCTAACCCGAACCCTAACCCTAACCCTAACCCTAACCTTAAACCTAACCCTAACCCTAACCCTTATCCTTTCACTAACCCTAACCCTAACCCTAACACTAACCCTAACCCTAAACCTTACCCTTACCCTCACCCTAACTCTAAACCTAAGCCTAACACTAACCCTAACATTAACACTTAACCCTAACCGTAAACATAACCCGTACCATAACCCTAACCCTAACCCTAACCATAACCATAACATTAACAATAACACTTACCGTAACCCTAATCCTTACCCTTAACCTAACCCTAATCCTAACCTTAACCTCAACCCTTACCCTAAACCTATCCCTAACCCTAATCCTTACCCTAACCCTAACCCTTACCATTTCCCTAAACCAACTCTAACCATAACCCTGAACCTTACCCTTACCCAAACACTAACCCTAAACCTAAACCTAACCATAACACAAATCCTAACACTAACCCTAACCTTAACTCTAACCCTAACCCTGACACTTACTCTTTCCCTAACCCTAACCCTAAACCTAACCCTAACCCTAACCCTAAACCTTACCCTTACCCTCACCCTAACTCTAAACCTAACCCTAACACTAACCCTAATCCCAACACTTAAACCTAACCCTAAACCTAACACTTACCCTTACCCTAAACCTAACCCTAACCCTAACCCTCACCCTAACCCTAAATCTTACCCTAACCCTAACACTAACACTAACCCTTACCGTTACCCTAACCCTAACCCTAACCTTAACCCCAATCCTAAACCTAACCCTAACCGTAACACTAACCCTAAACCTTACCCTTACCCTAACCCTAACCCTAAATCTAACCCTAATGCTAACCCTAACCCTAACCCTTACCCTAACCCTAAACCTTACTCTAACCCTAACCCTAACCTCAACCTTAACCCTTACCCTAACCCTAACCCTAACCCTAACCCTTACCCTTACCCTAAACCTAAACCTAAGCTTATCCCTAACCCTAACCCTTACCCAAAATCTAACCCTAACCCTAACCCTAACCCTAACCCACACGCTTGCATTTAACCTAACCATAACCGTAACCCTAATCCCTAACCCTAACCTAATCCTAACTCTAATCCTTCCCCTTACCCTAACCCTAACCCTAACCCTAACCCTTCCCCTAACCCTATCCCTAACCCTAACCCTAACCCTAATGCTAACCCTGACACTTAACCTAATCCCAACCCGAAACCTAACCCTAAACCTAACCCTAAGGCTTACCCTTACCCTAATCCTAAACCTAAACCTAACCCTTACCCTTAACCTAACCCTAACCCTAACCTTAACCCCAAACCTAAACCTAACCCTAAACCTAAACCTAACTCTAACCCTAACCCTAAACTCAACCTTAACCCTAACTCTAACCCTAACCCTAACCCTAACCTTAACCCTAACCCTGACGCTAACCTTTACCCTTTTCCTAACCCTAACCCTAAACCTTACCCTAAAACTAACCCTAACCCTACACTTACCCTTACCCTAAACCTAACCCTAACCCTAACCCTAACATTTAACCCTGACCCTAAACCTAACCCTTACCATAACTCTAACCCTAACAATAACCCTAAATCTTACCCTAACCTTAACCCTAACCCTTACCTTTATGTAACCCTAACCCTAACCTTAACCCCAATCCTAAACCTCACCCTAACCCTAACCCTAACCCTTACCCTTACCCTAACGCTAAACCTAATGCTAACCCTAACACTTTCCCTTACCCTAACCCTAACCCTAACCCTTATCCTAACCTAACCCTAACTCTTAACATAACCCTAACACTACTGTTAACCCCTAACCCTAAACCTTACCCTAACCCTAACCCTAACCACAACCCTAAACCTTACCCTTACCCTAACCCTAACACTAACTCTATCCCTAACCCTAACCCTAACCCTAACCCTTACCCTAACCCTAACCCTACACCTTATTCTAACCCAAACCCTTACCTCAACCTTAACCCTAACGCTAACCCTAACCCTAACCCTAACCCCTAACCTTAACATTTACCCTAACCCTAACCATAACCATAACCCTAAACCTTACCCTTAACCTAACCCTAACCCTAACTCTAACCCTAACCCCAACCCTAACCCTAACCCTTACCATAACCCTAAACCTTACTCTAACCCCAACCCTAAACTCAACCTTAACCCTAACCCTAACCCTACCCCATACCCTTACCCTAACACTAACCCTAACCGTACCCCTAACCCTAAACCTTACACTAACCCTAACTTGTACCCTAACCCTAACCGTAACACTAACCTCAACCTTAACCCTATCCCTAACCCTTACTCTAACCCTAACCCTAAAGTCAACCTTAAACCTAACCCTAACCCTAACCCTAAATTTAACCCTAAACCTAAACCTAACCCTTACCTTTACCCTAACCGTAACCCTACACCTAACCCTAACCCTAACCCTTACCCATACCCTAAACCTAAGCCTAACCTGAACCCCAATCATAAACCTAACCCTAACCTTAACCCTTACCGTAAAACTTACCCTAACCCTAACCCTAACCCTAACACTTACCCTTACCCTAACCGTAACCCTATCCCTAACCCTTACCCTAACCCTAACACTAACCCTAACCGTAACACTTACCGTTACCCTAACCCTAACCCTATCCCTAACCCTTACCATTACCCTAACCCTACCCTTAACCCTAACCTTAACAATAACCCTAAACCTTATCCTTAACCTAAACCTAACCCTAACCCTTACCCTAAACTAACCCTACCCTAAACCTAACCCTAACCCCAACCCCTAACCCTAACCCTAATCCAAACCCCTAACCCTAACCCTAAACCTAACACTTACCCTAACTCTAACCCTAACCCTTACACTTACCCTAACCCTAACCCTAACCTTAACCCCAACCTGAAACCTAACCCTAACCCTAACCGTAAACCTTACCCTAACCCTAACCCTAAACCTAACCCTAACTCTAACGCTTACCCTTACCCTAACCCTAACACTAACCCTAACCCTAACCCTAACCCTAACCCTAACCCTAACCCTTACTCTTACACTAACCCTAACATTAAACCTAACCAAAACCCTAAACATAACCCCTACATTTAACCCTAACCCTAACCCCTACCATTATCCTAACCCTAACTCTAACCCTAACACTTACCCTTCCCCTAACCCCTACCCTAACCCTAACCCTAACCCTAAATCTAACAATTACCCTTAACCTAACCCCAACACTAAACTTAACCCCAACGCGAAACTTAAACCTGAACCTAAACCTAACCCTTACACTTACCCTAATCCTAAACCTAACCCTAACACTAACCCTAACTTTAACCCTAACCCTAACCCTAACCCTTACCCTTACCATAACCCTAATCCGAAACTTAACCCCAACCCTAAACCTAACCCTAAACCTAAACCTTACTCTAACACTAACCCTAACCTCAACCTTAACCCTAACCCTAAACCTAACCTTAACCATAACCCTAACCCTAACCCCTAACCTTTTCCTAACCCTAACCATAAACATTACCCTAACCCTAACCCTAACCCTAACCGTTACCCTATCCCTAACCCTAACACTTACGCTTACCCTTACCCTAACCCTTACCCTAACTCTAACCCTAACCCTAAACCTAACCCTTACCCTAACCCTAACCCTAAACCTTACTCTAACCCCAACCCTAACCTCAATCTTAACCCTACCCCTAACCCTAACACTTACGCTTACCCTTACCCTAACCCTTACCCTAACCATAACCCTAACCCTAAGCCTAACCCTATGTTAACCCTAACCCTAACCCTAACACTTACCCTTTTCCTAACCCTAACACTAAACCTAACCCTAACCCTACCCTAACCCTTACCCTTACCCTCACCCTAACTCTAAATCTAACCCTAACCCTAACCCTAACACTTAACCCTACCCCTAACCCTAACCCTTACCCTAACCCTAATCCGTACCCTAACCCTAACCGAAACCCTACCTCAACCTTAACCCTAACCCTAACCCTTACCTTAACCCTAACCCTAACGTCAACTTTAACCCTAACTCTAACCCTAACCCTAACCCTAACACTTACCCTAACTATAACACTAAACCTAACCCAAAACCTAAACCTAACCCTTACCCTTAACCTAACCCTAACCCTAAACCTAACCATAACCCTAACCCTAACCCCTAACCCAACCCTAACCATAACCCTTACGCTTACCATAACCCTAACCCTAACCCTAACCCTAACACCCTAAACCTTACCCTAACCCTAACACTTACCCTAACACTTACCCAAACCCTAACCCTAACCCTAACAATAACCCTTATCCTAACACTTACCCTAACCCTAACCCTAACCCTAACACTTACACTAAACCTAACCCTAACCCTAACACTTAAACTGACCCTAACCCTACATTACCTGAACCCCAACCCTAAACCTAACCCTAACCATAACCCTTACCCTAACACTTACCCTAACCCTAACTCTAACCCTAACACTTACCCTAAACCTAACCCTAATCCTAACCCTTACCCTAACACTTACCCAAACCCTAAACCTAACCCTAACCCTATCCCTAAACTTACCCTTACCCTAACCCTAACCCTATCCCTAAACCTTACCCTAACCCTAACCCTAACCCTAACACTTACTGTGACCCTAACTTTAACCATATCCCTAACCCTTACCCTTACCCTAACCCTAACCTTAACCCTAACTCTAACAATAACACTAAACCTTTCCCTTACCCTAACCCTAACCCATAACCCTAATCCTAACCATAACCCTAACCCTTACCTTTACCCTTACCCTAACCCTTACCCTAACCCTAATGCTTACCCTAACCCTAACCCTTACCCTTAAACTAACCTTAACCTTAACCTTAACCTCAACCCTAAACCTAACCCTAAACCTAACCCTTACCCTAACACTTTCCCTAACACTAAACCTATTCCTAACCCTAACCCTAACACTAACTCTTATCCTTACCCTAACCCTAACCATAAACCTAACACTAACACTAACCCTAACCCTCACCCTAACCCTAACACTTATCCTTACCCTAACCCTAACCTTAACCCTAAACCTAACACTAACCCTAACCCCTAACCCTAACCATAACCCTAACCCTAACCCTAACCTTTACCCTTATCCTTACCCTAACCTAACCCTAAACTTAATGCTAACCATAACCCTAAACCTAACAATTACCCTAACCCAAAACCTAACCCTAATCCTTACCCTAACCCTAAACCTTACCCTTACCCTCACCCTAACTCTAAACCTAACCCTAATACTAACCCTAACATTAACACTTAACCCTAACCCTAAACCTAACCCGTACCCTAACCCTAACCCTAACCCTAACCCTAAACGTAATCTTAACAATAACACTTACCGTAACCCTAATCCTTACCCTTACCCTAACCATAACCCTAAACTTAACTTCAACCCTAAACCTAACCCTAACCCTAACACTCACCCGAACACTTACCCTAACCCTAATATTAACCCTAACACTTACCCTTACCCTAACCCTCACCCTAACACTAACACTTACCCTAAACCTAACCCTAACTCTTATCCTTACCCTAACCCTAACCCTAAATCTAACACTAACCCTAACCCCTAACCCTATCCGTAACCCTAACCCTAACCCTAAACCTTACCCTTGTCCTTATCCTAACACTAACCCTAATCCTTACCCTAACCCTAATCCTTACCCTTTCCATAAACCTACTCTAACCCTCACCCTAAACCTTACCCTTACCCAAACCCTAACCCTAAACCTAACCCTAACCCTAACCCTAACCATAACCCTAAACCTAACCGTTACCCTTACCCTAACTCTAACCCTAAACCAAACCCTAACCCTAACCCTAACCCTTAACCTAACCTTAACCCTAAACCTATCCCTAACCCAAAACCTAACCCTTACTGTTACCCTAACCCCAACCCAAACATAACCCTAACCCTAACCCTTACCCTTACCCTAACCCTAACCCTAACCCTAACACTTACCTAACCCTAACCCTAACCCTAACACTTGCCCTTACCCTTACCCTAACCCTAACCCTAACCTGAACCCCAACCCAAAACCTAACCCTAACCCTAACCCTTACCCTTAACCTAACCCTAACCCTAACCCTTACACTTACCCTAACCCTAACCCTAACTCTAACCCTAACCCTAACCCTAACCCTTACTCTTACCCTAAACCTAACCCTAACCTTAACCCCAACCCTAACCCTAACCCTAACCCTATCCCTAACACTTACCCTAACCCTAACCCTAACACTAACACTTACCGTTACTCTAACCCTAACCCTGTCCCTAACCCTTACCCTTACACTAACCCTATCCTTAACCGTAACCATAAAAATAACCCTAAAACTTACCCTTACCCTAACCCTAACCCCTAACCCTAACCCTAATCCTAACCCTTACCCTTACCCTAACCCTAACCTTAATCTTAACGTCAACCCTAAGCCTAACCCTAACCCTTACCCTAACACTTACCCTACCCTAAACCTAACCCTAACCCTAACACTTACCCTTACCGTAACCCTAACAGTAACCCTAACCCTAAGCATAACACTTACCCTAACCCTAACACTAACCCGAACCTTAACCCTAACTCTTATCCTTACCCTAACCCTAACCCTAAACCTAACACTAACACTAACCGTAACCCTAAACGTAACTGTAACCCTAAACCTAAACCTTAACATTACCCTTACCCTAACCCTAACCGTAAACTTAATGCTAACCATAACCCTAAATGTAACACTTGCCCTAACTCTAACCCTAATCCTTACCCTAACACTAACCCTAACCCTAACATGACCCTTACCCTTACCCTAACGCTAACCCTAATCCTAACCCTAACCCTAAACCTAACACTAACACATATCCTTACCCTAACCCTAGCCCTAACCGTAAGACTAAATCTAACCTTAACCCTAACACTAACCCAAACCCTAACCCTTACCCTAACCCTAACACTAATGCTAACTCTTACACTTAACCTAACCCCAAACCTAACCTTAACCCCAAACTGAAACCTAAACCTAAACCTAACCCTTACCCTTAACCTAACCCTAACCCTAACCCTTACACTTACCCTAATCCTAACCCTAACTCTAACCCTAACCCTAACCCTAACCCTTACTCTTACCCTAAACCTAAACCTAACCTTAACCCCAACCGTAAACCTAACCGTAACCCTAAACCTTACTCTAATCCTAACCCTAACCTCAACGTTAACCCTAACCCTAACCCTAACCCTAACCCTTACCCTTTTCCTAATTCTAACCCTAAACCTTACCCTAACCCTAACCCTAACCCTAACCCTAACCCTTACCCTATCCCTAACCCTAACCCTAACCCTAACACTTACGCTTACCCTAACCCTAACCCTAAACCTAACCCTTATCCTAACCCTAAACCTAACCCTAACCCTAACCCTAATCCTTACCCTATCCCTAACCCTAACCCTAACACTTACGCTTACCCTTACCCTAACCCTGACCCTTACCCTAACCCTAACCCTAAACCTTACTCTAACCCTAACCCTAACCTCAACCTTAACCCTAAACCTAACCCTAATCTTAACCCTAACCCTAACCCTTTCCCTTTTCCTAACCCTAACACTAAACCTAACCCTAACCCTAAATTTTACCCTTACCCTTACCCTCACCCTAACTCTAAATCTAACCGTAACCCTAGCCCTAACACTTAACCCTAACCCTAAACCTAACCCTTACCCTAACTCTAACCCTAAACCTAACCCTAAACCTAACTCTTACCGTAACCCTAACCCTAATCCTAACCCTTACCGTTAACTAACCCTAACCCTACCCTTAACTCCAATCCTAAACCTAACCCTAACCCTAACCCTAACACTTAACCTTACCCTAACGCTAAACCTAACCCTAACGCTAACATTATACCTTACCCAAACCCTAACCCTTATCCTAACCTAACCCTAACCACAACCCTAAACCTTACCCTTACTCTAACCCCAACCCTAACTCTAACACTAACCCTACCCCTAACCCTTACCCTAACCCTGCACCTTACTCTAAACCTAACCCTTACCTCAACCTTAACCCTAACCCTAACCCTAACCCTAAGCCCTAACCTTAACCCTTACCCAAACCCTAACCCTAACCATAACCCTAACCCTTACCCTTACCGTAACCCTAGCCCTAACTCTAACCCTAACACCAACTCTAACCTAAACCCTTTCCCTAACCCTAAACCATACTCTAACCCTAACCCTAACCTCAACCTTAACCCTAACCCTAACCCTACCCTTACCCTTACCCTAACACTAACGCTAACCCTACACCTAACCCTAAACCTTACCCAAACCATAACTTGTACCCTAATGCTAACCGTAACACTAACCTCAACCTTAACCCTAACCCTAACCCTTACCCTAACCCTACCCCTAACGTCAACCTTAACCCTAACCTTAACCCTAACCCTAACCCTAACACTTACCCTACCCTAACCCTAAACCTAACCCTAAACCTAACCCTAACCCTTACCTTGACCCTAACCCGAACCCTAACCCTGAACCTAACCCTTATCCTTACCCTAACCCTAACCCTAACCCTAACACTTACCCTAACCCTAACCCTTGCATTTACCCTAATCCTAACCCGAACATTAACCCCAACCTTAAACCTAACCCTAAACCTAACCCTAAACCTTACCCTACCCTAACCGTAACCCTAAACCTATCTCTAACCCTTACCCATACCCTAACCCTTACCCTTAACCTAACACTAAACCTAACCCTAACCCTAACCCTTACCCTTACACTAACCCTAACCCTAAATCTAACCCTAACCCTAACCATAGCCCCTACACCTAACCCTAACCCTAACCCCTACCATTATCCTAACCCTAACTCTAACCCTAACACTTACCCTTCCCCTAACCCCTACCCTAACACTAACCCTAACCCTAACCCTAACCCTAACTCTAACCCTTACCCTTAACCTAACCCCAACCCTAACCTTAACCCCAACCCGAACCCTAACCCTAAACCTAACCCTAACCCTTACTCTTACCCTAATCCTAAACCTAATCCTAACCCTAACCCTAACCTTAACCCTAACCCTAACCCTAACCCTTACCCTTACCCTAACCCTAACCCTAACCTTAACCCCAACCCTTAACCTAACGATAACCCTAAACCATACTCTAACACTAACCCTAAACTCAACCTTAACCCTAACCCTAACCCTAACCTTAACCCTAACCCTAACCCTAACCCTTACCCTTTTCCTAACCCTAACCCTAAACTTTACCCTAACCCTAACCCTAACCCTAAGCCTTACCCTATCTCTAACCCTAACCCTAACCCTAACACTTACGCTTACCCTTACCCTAACCCTAACCCTAAATCTAACCCTAACCCTAACCCTAACCCTTACCCTTAACCTAACCCTAACCCTAACCCTTACACTTACCCTAACCCTAACCCTAACTCTAACCCTAACCCTAACCCTAAACCTTACTCTTACCCTAAACCTAACCCTAACCTTAACCCCAACCCTAACCCTAACCCTAACCCTATCCCTAACACTTACCCTAACCCTAACCCTAACCCTAACACTTATGCTTACCCTTACCCTAACCGTAACCCTAACTCTAACCCTAACCCTAACCCTAACCCTTACCCTAACCCTAACCCTAACCCTAAACCTTACTCTAACCATAACCTCAATATTAACCCTAACTCTAACCCTAAACCTAACCCTAAACTTAAGCCTTACCCTTACCCTAAACCTAACCCTAACCTTAACCCCAAACCTAAACCTAAACCTAACCCTAACCCTAACCCTTACCCTCTCCCTAACCCTAACCCTAACCCTAACACTTACGCTTACACTAACCCTAACCCTAAAACTAACCCTTAACCTAACCCTAAACCTAACCCTAACCCTTACCATAACCATAACCATAATCCTAACCCCTAACCCTTACACTAACGCTAACCCTAACCCTAACCGTTACACTTACCCTAACCCTAACCCTAACTCTAACCCTAATCCTAACCCTAACCCTAACCCTTACCCTAACCCTAACCCTAACGTCAACCTTAACACTAACCCTAACCATAACCCTAAACCTAACCCTTACCCTAACCGTAAACCTAACCCTAACCCTAAACCTAACCCTTACCCATACCCTAACCCTAACCCTAAACCTAAACCTAACCCTAACCCTAACCCTAACACTTACCCTAAACCTAACCCTAATCCTAATCCTTACCCTGACCCTAACCCTAACATTACCTGAACCCCACCCCTAAACCAAACCCTAACCCTAACCCTAACCCTTAACCTAAACTTAACCCTAAACCTATCTCTAACCCAAAACCTAACCCTTACCGTTACCCTAACCCCAACCCAAACATAACCCTAACCCTTACCCTAACCCTAACCCCTAACCCTAACCCTAAACCTAACCCTAACCCTTACCCTTACCCTAACCCTAACCCTAACCCTAACACTTACCCTAACCCTAACCCTAACACTTACCCTTACCCTTACCCTAACCCTAACCCTAACCTGAGCCCCAACCCTAAACCTAACCCTAACCCTAACCCTTACCCTTAACCTAACCCTAACCCTAACCCTTACACTTACCCTAACCCTAACCCTAACTCTAACCCTAACCCTAACCCTAACCCTTACTCTTACCTTAAACCTAACCCTAACCTTAACCCCAAACCTAACCCTAACCCTAACCCTATCCCTAACACTTACCCTAACCCTAACCCTAACCCTAACATTTACCGTTACCCTAACCCTAACCCTGTCCCTAACCCTTACCCTTACCCTAACCCTAACCTTAACCGTAACCATAACAATAACCCTAAAACTTACCCTTACCCTAACCCTAACCCCTAACCCTAACCCTAACCCTAACCTTAACCCTAACCCTATCCGTAACCCTGACCCTAACCTTAACCCTTACCCTTACCCTAACCCTAAACCTCAACCTAACCCTTACCCTAACCCTAACCCTAAATCTAACCCTAACCCTAACCCTAACCCTAACCTTAACCCTAACCCTAACCCTAACCGTAACCCTTACCCTTACAATAACCCTAACTCGAAACCTAATCCTAACCCTAACCCTAACCCCTACCATTATCCTCACCCTAACTCTAACCCTAACACTTACCCTTCCCCTAACCCCTACTCTAACCCTAACCCTAACCCTAACTCTAACTCTTACCCTGAACCTAACCCCAACCCTAACCTTAACCCCAACCCGAAACCTAACCCTAAACCTAACCCTAACCCTTACCCTTACCCTAATCCTAAACCTAAACCTAACCCTAACCCTAACCCTAACCCTAACCCTTACCCTAACCCTAACCCTAACCTTAAACCCAACCCTAAACCTAACCCTAATCCTAAACCTTACTCTAACACTAACCCTAACCTCAACATTAACCCTAACCCTAACCCTAACCTTAACCCTAACCCTAACCCTAAACCTTACCCTTTTCCTAACCCTAACCCTAAACTTTACCCTAACCCTAACCCTAACCCTAACCCTTACCCTATCCCTTACCCTAACCCTAACCCTAATCTTAACCTTAATCCTAACCCTAACCCTAAACCTTACCCTTTTCCTAACCCTAATACTAACCCTAACCCTAACCCTAACCCTAAACCTTAACCTTACCCTCACCCTAACTCTAAATCTAACCCTAACCCTAACACTTAACCCTACCCCTAACCCTAACCCTTACCCTAACCCTAATCCATACCCTAACCCTAACCATAACCCTACCTCAACCTTAACCCTAACCCTAACCCTTACCCTAACCCTAACCCTAACGTCATCCTTAACCCTAACTCTAACCCTAACCCTAACCCTAACCCTTACCCTAATCCTAACCCAAAACCTAACCGTAAAACTAAACCTAACCCTAAACCTAACCCTTACTCTAACACTTACCCAAAACCTAACCCTAACCCTAACCCTAACCCTAACACTTACCCTAAACCTAACCCTAACCCTAACACTTAACCTGACCCAAACCCTAACATTACCTGAACCCCAACCCTAAACCTAACCCTAACCCTAACCCTTACCCTAAAACGTACCCAAACCCTAACCCGAACCCTAATCCTAACCCTAAACTTACCCTTACCCTAACCCTATCCGTAACCCTTACCCTAACCCTAACACTAACCCTAATACTTACCGTTACCCTAACCCTAACCATATCCCTAACCCTTACCCTTACCCTAAACCCAACCTTAACCCTAACTCTAACAATAACCCTAAACCTTACCCTTACCCTAACCCTAACCCCTAACCCTAATCCTAACCCTAACCCTAACCCTTAACTTTACCCTAACCCTTACCCTAACCCTAACGCTTACCCTAACCCTAACCCTTTCCCTTAAACTAACCTTAACCTTAACCTTAATCTCAACCCTAAACCTAACCCTAAACCTAACCGTAACCCTTACCTTACCCTAATCCTAAAGCTAAACCTAAACCTAAACGTAAACGTAAACCTAACCCTAACCCTAACCCTAACCCTAACCCTTATCCTATCCCTAACCCTAACCTTAACCCTTACACTTACGCTTACCCTTACCCTAAACCTAACCCTAACTCTAAACCTAACCCCAACCCTATCCCTTACCGTAACCCTAACCCTAAAACTTACTCTAACCCTAACCCTAACCTCAATCTTAACCCTAACCCTAACCCTAACCCTAACCTTAATCCTAACCCTAACCCTAACCCTTACCCTTTTCCTAACCCTAATACTAAAATTAACCCTAACCCTAACCCTAAACCTTAACCTTACCCTCACCCTAACTCTAAATCTAACCCTAACCCTAACCCTAACCCTAACACTTAACCCTACCCCTAACCCTAACCCTTACCCTAACCCTAATCCGTACCCTAACCCTAACCATAACCCTACCTCAACCTTAACCCTAACCCTAACCCTTACCCTAACCCTAACCCTAACGTCATCCTTAACCCTAACTCTAACCCTAACCCTAACCCTATCCCTTACCCTAATCCTAACCCTAAACCTAACCGTAACACTAAACCTAACCCTAAACCTAACCCTTACTCTAACAATTACCCAAAACCTAACCCTAACCCTAACCCTAACCCTAACACTTACCCTAAACCTAACCCTAACCCTAACACTTACCCTGACCCTAACCATAACATTACCTGAACCCCAACCCTAACCCTAACCCTAACCCTAACCCTAACCCTAACCCTAACCTAAACCTAAACGTAAACGTAAACCTAACCCTAACCCTAACCCTAACCCTAACCCTTATCCTATCCCTAACCCTAACCCTAACCCTTACACTTACGCTTACCCTTACCCTAAACCTAACCCTAACTCTAAACCTAACCCCAACCCTATCCCTTACCGTAACCCTAACCATAAAACTTACTCTAACCCTAACCCTAACCTCAATCTTAACCCTAACCCTAACCCTAACCCTAACCTTAATCCTAACCCTAACCCTAACCCTTACCCTTTTCCTAACCCTAATACTAAAATTAACCCTAACCCTAACCCTAAACCTTAACCTTACCCTCACCCTAACTCTAAATCTAACCCTAACCCTAACCCTAACCCTAACACTTAACCCTACCCCTAACCCTAACCCTTACCCTAACCCTAATCCGTACCCTAACCCTAACCATAACCCTACCTCAACCTTAACCCTAACCCTAACCCTTACCCTAACCCTAACCCTAACGTCATCCTTAACCCTAACTCTAACCCTAACCCTAACCCTATCCCTTACCCTAATCCTAACCCTAAACCTAACCGTAACACTAAACCTAACCCTAAACCTAACCCTTACTCTAACAATTACCCAAAACCTAACCCTAACCCTAACCCTAACCCTAACACTTACCCTAAACCTAACCCTAACCCTAACACTTACCCTGACCCTAACCATAACATTACCTGAACCCCAACCCTAAACCTAACCCTAACCCTAACCCTTACCCTAAAACGTACCCAAACCCTAACCCGAACCCTAATCCTAACCCTAAACTTACCCTTACCCTACCCTATCCCTAACCCTTACCCTAACCCTAACACTAACTCTAATACTTACCTTTACCCTAACCCTAACCATATCCCTAACCCTTACCCTTACCCTAAACCTAACCTTAACCCTAACTCTAACAATAACCCTAAACCTTACCCTTACCCTAAACCTAACCCCTAACCCTAATCCTAACCCTAACCCTAACCCTTAACTTTACCCTAACCCTTACCCTAACCCTAACGCTTACCCTAACCCTAACCCTTACCCTTAAACTAACCTTAACCTTAACCTTAATCTCAACCCTAAACCTAACCCTAACCCTTACCTTACCCTAATCCTAAACCTAAACCTAAACCTAACCCTAAACGTAACCCTAACCCTAATCCTAACCCTAACCCTAACCCTTACCCTTACCCTAACACTTACCCTAATCTTAACCCCAACCCTAACCCTAACCCTAAACCCAAACCTTACCCTAACCTAACCCTAAACATTACCCTAACCATAACCCTAACCCTAACCTTAACCCTAACCCTAACCATAAACCTGACCCTAACCTTAACCCTTACCCTTACCCTAACCCTAAACCTAAACCTAACCCTTACCCTAAACCTAACCCTTACCCTAACCCTAACCCTAACCCTAACCTTAACCCTCACCCTAACCCTAACCCTTACCCTTTTCCTAACCCTAACACTAAACCTAACCCTAACCCTAACCCTAACCCTTACCCTTACCCTCACCCTAAATCTAAATCTAACCTTAACCTAACCCTAACCCTAACACTTAACCCTACCCCTACCCCTAACCCTTACCCTAACCATAATCCGTACCCTAACCTAACCGTAACCCTACCTCAAACTTAACCCTAACCCTAACCCATACCATAACCCTAGCCCTAACGTCAACCTTAACCCTAACTCTAACCCTAACCCTATCCCTTACCCTAACCCTAAACCTAACCCTAACCCTAACCCTAAACCTAATTCTTACCCTTACCCTAACCCTAACCCTAAACCTAACCGTAACCCTAACCCTGACCCCTAACCCTAACCCTAAACCTAACCCTTACCCTTACCCTAACCCTAATCCTAAACCTAACCCTAACACTTACCCTAAACCTAACCCTAACCCTAACACTTACCCTGACCCTAACCCTAACGTTACCTTAACCACAAACCTAAACCTAACCCTATCCCTAACCCTTACCCTAACACTTACCCAAAACCTAACCCTAACCCTAACCCTAACCCTAAACTTACCCTTACCCTAACCCTAACCCTATCCCTAACCCTTACCCTAACCCTAACAATAACCCTAATACTTACCGTTACCCTAACCCTAACCATATCCCTAACCTTACCCTTACCCTAACCCTAACCTTAACCCAAACTCTAACAATAACCCTAAACCTTACCCTTACCCTAACCCTAACCCCTAATCCTAATCCTAACCGTAACCCTAACCCTTACATTTACCCTAACCCTAACCCTTACCCTAACCCTAACGCTTACACTAACCCTAAACCTTACCCTTAAACTAACCTTAACCTTAACCTTAACCTCAACCCTAAACCTAACCCTAAACCTAACCCTTACCCTAACACTTACCCTTACCCTAACCCTTACTCTAACCCTAACACTTACCCTTACTCTAACCCTAACCCTAACCCTAACACTTACCCTAACCCTAACCCTAACCCTAACTCTTATCCTTTCCCTAACCCTAACCCTAAACCTAACACTAACCCTAACCCCTAAAAATAACCGTAAACCTAACCCTAAACTTTACCCTTATCCTTACCCTAACCCTAACTCTAAATTTAATGCTAACCATAACCCTAAACCTAACACTTACCCTAAACCTAACCCTAATCCTTACTCTAACCCTAAACCTACCCCTAACCCATACCCTTTCCCTAAACCTACCCTAACCCTAACCCTAACCCTTACCCTTACCCAAACCCTAACCCTAAACCTAACCCTAATCCTAACCCTAAACCTAACCCTAAACATAACCCTAACCCTAAACTTAACCCTAACCCTAACCCTAACCCTTACCCTTTCCCTAACCCTAACCCTAAACCTATCAGTAAGCCTAACCCTAAACCTTACACTTACCCTCACGCTAACTCTAAACCTAACCCTAACACTAACCCTAACATTAGCACTTAACCCTAACCCTAAACCTAACCCGTACCCTAACCCTAACCCTAACCCTAACCGTAACCATAACAATAACACTTACCGTAACCCTAATCCTTACCCTTACCCTAACCTTAAACCGAACCCTAACCCTAACCCTAACCCTAATCCTAACCCTAACCCTAACGCTTACCCTAACCCTAATCCTAACCCTAACACTTACAATTACCCTAACCCTAACCCTAACCTTAACGCTAACAATAACCCTAAACCTAACCCTAACCCTAACCCTAACCCTTACCCTTACCCTAACTGTAACCCTAACCTTAACGCTAACAATAACCCTAACCCTAACCCTTACCCTAACCCTAACCCTAACCCTAATCCTTACCGTAACCATAACCATTACCCTTTCCCCAAACCTACTCTAACCCTAACCCTATACCTTACCCTTACCCAAATCTTAACCCTAAACCTAACCCTATCCCTAACCCCAACCCTAACCCTAACCCTTACCCTTACCCTAACTCTATCCCTAAACCAAACCCTAACCCTAACCCTAACCCTTACCCTAACCCTAACCCTAAAACTAACCCTAACCCTAACCCTAACCCTAACCCGAATCCAAACCTAACCCTAACCCTATCCCTAACCCTAACTCTAACCCTAACCCTAACCCTAACACTTACCCTTACCCTAACCCTAACCCTAACCTGAACCCCAACCCTAAACCTAACCTTAACCCTAACCCTTTCCCTAACACTTACCCTAAACCTAACCCTAACCCTAAGTCTAACACTTAACCTTACCCTAACCCTAACCCTATTCCTAAACTTTACCCAAACCCTAACCCTAACCCTAACACTTACGCTTACAATAACCCTAACCCTAACCCTAACCCTTACCCTAACCCTAAATCTAACCCTAACCCTAACCCTACCCTAACCCTTACCCTAACCCTAACCCTAACGCTAACCATTACCCTTAACCTAACCCCAAACCTAACCTTAACCCCAACCCTAAACCTAACCCTAACCCTTACCCTTACCCTAATCCTAACCCTAAACCGAACCCTAACCTTAACCCTAAACCTAAGCAAAACCCTTACCCTTACCCTAAACCTAACCCTAACCTTGACCCCAACCCTAAACCTAACCCTAACCCTAACCCTAACCCTAACCCTAACCCTAACCTTAACCCCAACCCTAACCCTAACCCTAACCCCAAACCTTACCCTAACCTAACCCTAAACATTACCCTAACCATAACCCTAACCCTAACCATAACCCTAACCCTAACCGTAACCCTGACCCTAACTTTAACCCTTACCCTTACCCTAACCCTAAACCTAAACCTAACCCTTACCCTAAACCTAACCCTTACCCTAACCCTAACCCTAACCCTAACCTTAACCCTCACCCTAACCCTAACCCTTACCCTTTTCCTAACCCTAACACTAAACCTAACCCTAACCCTAACCCTAACCCTTACCCTTACCCTCACCCTAATTCTAAATCTAACCTTAACCTAACCCTAACCCTAACACTTAACCCTACCCCTACCCCTAACCCTTACCCTAACCATAATCCGTACCCTAACCTAACCGTAACCCTACCTCAAACTTAACCCTAACCCTAACCCATACCATAACCCTAGCCCTAACGTCAACCTTAACCCTAACTCTAACCCTAACCCTATCCCTTACCCTAACCCTAAACCTAACCCTAACCCTAAACCTAAACCTAATTCTTACCCTTACCCTAACCCTAACCCTAAACCTAACCGTAACCCTAACCCTGACCCTAACCCTAACCCTAACCCTAACCCTTACCCTTACCCTAACCCTAATCCTAAACCTAACCCTAACACTTACCCTAAACCTAACCCTAACCCTAACACTTACCCTGACCTTAACCCTAACGTTACCTTAACCACAAACCTAAACCTAACCCTATCCCTAACCCTTACCCTAACACTTACCCCAAACCTAACCCTAACCCTAACCCTAACCCTAACCCTAAACTTACCCTTAACCTAACCCAAACCCTATCCCTAACCCTTACCCTAACCCTAACACTAACCCTAATACTTACCGTTACCCTAACCCTAACCATATCCCTAACCTTACCCTTACCCTAACCCTAACCCCTAACCCTAATCCTAACCGTAACCCTAAACTTTACATTTACCCTAACCCTAACCCTTACCCTAACCCTAACGCTTACACTAACCCTAAACCTTACCCTTAAACAAACCTTAACCTTAACCTTAACCTCAACCCTAAACCTAACCCTAAACCTAACCCTTACCCTAACACTTACCCTTACCCTAACCCTAACCCTAACCCTAACACTTACCCTAACCCTAACCCTAACTCTTATCTTTTCCCTAACCCTAACCCTAAACCTAACACTAACCCTAACCCCTAAACCTAACCATAAACCTAACCCTAAACTTTACCCTTATCCTTACCCTAACCCTAACTCTAAATTTAATGCTAACCATAACCCTAAACCTAACACTTACCCTAACCCTAACCCTAATCCTTACCCTAACCCTAACCCTACCACTAACCCATACCCTTTCCCTAAACCTACCCTAACCCTAACCCTAACCCTTACCCTTACCCAAACCCTAACCCTAAACCTAACCCTAAACCTAACCCTAAACCTAACCCTAAACCTAACCCTAACCCTAAACTTAACCCTAACCCTAACCCTAACCCTTACCCTTTCCCTAACCCTAACCCTAAACCTAACAGTAAGCCTAAACCTAAACCTTACACTTACCCTCACCCTAACTCTAAACCTAACCCTAACACTAACCATAACATTAGCACTTAACCCTAACCCTAAACCTAACCCGTACCCTAACCCTAACCCTAACCCTAACCGTAACCATAACAATAACACTTACCGTAACCCTAATCCTTACCTTTACCCTAACCTTAAACCGAACCTTAACCTCAACCCTAAACCTAACCCTAACCCTAACCCTCACCCTAACACTTACCCTAACCCTAATCCTAACCCTAACACTTACAATTACCCTAACCCTAACCCTAACCTTAACGCTAACAATAACCCTAAACCTAACCCTAACCCTAACCCTAACCCTTACCCTTACCCTAACTGTAACCCTAACCTTAACGCTAACAATAACCCTAACCCTAACCCTTACCCTTACCCTAACCCTAACCCTAATCCTTACAGTAACCATAACCATTACCCTTTCCCTAAACCTACTCTAACCCTAACCCTATACCTTACCCTTACCCAAACCTTAACCCTAAACCTAACCCTATCCCTAACCCCAACCCAAACCCTAACCCTTACCCTTACCCTAACTCTATCCCTAAACCAAACCCTAACCCTAATCCTAACCCTTACCCTAACCCTAACCCTAAAACTAACCCTAACCCTAACACTAACCCGAATCCAAACCTAAACCTAACCCTATCTCTAACCCCTAACCCTAATCCTAAACCTAACCCTAACCCTTACCCTTACCCTAACCCTAACCCTAACCCTAACCCTCACCCTAACACGTACCCTAACCCTAACCCTAACCCTAACACTTACCCTTACCCTAACCCTAACCCTAACCTGAACCCTAATCCTAAACCTAACCCTAACCCTTACCCTTACCCTAACCCTAACCCTAAACCTAACTCTCACCCTAACACGTACCCTAACCCTAACCCTAACCCTAACACTTACCCTTACCCTAACCCTAACCCTAACCTGAACCCCAACCCTAAACCTAACCTTAACCCTAACCCTTTCCCTAACACTTACCCTAACCCTAACCCTAACCCTAAGTCTAACACTTAACCTTACCCTAACCCTATCCCTAAACTTTACCCAAACCCTAACCCTAACCCTAACACTTACGCTTACAATAACCCTAACCCTAACCCTAACCCTTACCCTAACCCTAAATCTAACCCTAACCCTAACCCTACCCTAACCCTAACCCTAACCCTTACCCTAACCCTAACCCTAACGCTAACCATTACCCTTAACCTAACCCCAAACCTAACCTTAACCCCAACCCTAAACCTAACCCTAACCCTTACCTTTACCCTAATCCTAACCCTAAACCGAACCCTAACCTTAACCCTAAACCTAAGCAAAACCCTTACCCTTACCCTAAACCTAACACTAACCTTGACCCCAACCCTAAACCTAACCCTAACCCTAACCCTAACCCTAACCTATCCCTAACCCTAACCGTAACCCTAACAGTTACGCTTACACTAACCCTAACCCTAACCCTTACCCTTATCCTAACCCAAAACCTAACCCTAAACCTAACCCTTACCCTAACCATAATCCTAACCCTAACCCCTAACCCTTACCCTAACCAGAACCCTAACCCTAACCCTTACACTTACCCTAACCCTAATTCTAACCCTAACCCTAACCCTAACCCTTACCCTAACCCTAACCCTAACGTCAACCTTAACCCTAACCCTAAACCTAACCCTAAACCTAACCCTTACCCTAAACCTAACCCTAAACCTAACCCTTACCCTAACACTTACCCTTACCCTAACCCTAACCCTAACCCTAACACTTACCCTAACCCTAACCCTAACCCTAACTCTTATCTTTTCCCTAACCCTAACCCTAAACCTAACACTAACCCTAACCCCTAAACCTAACCATAAACCTAACCCTAAACTTTACCCTTATCCTTACCCTAACCCTAACTCTAAATTTAATGCTAACCATAACCCTAAACCTAACACTTACCCTAACCCTAACCCTAATCCTTACCCTAACCCTAACCCTACCACTAACCCATACCCTTTCCCTAAACATACCCTAACCCTAACCCTAACCCTTACCCTTACCCAAACCCTAACCCTAAACCTAACCCTAAACCTAACCCTAAACCTAACCCTAAACCTAACCCTAACCCTAAACTTAACCCTAACCCTAACCCTAACCCTTAACCTTTCCCTAACCCTAACCCTAAACCTAACAGTAAGCCTAAACCTAAACCTTACACTTACCCTCACCCTAACTCTAAACCTAACCCTAACACTAACCATAACATTAGCACTTAACCCTAACCCTAAACCTAACCCGTACCCTAACCCTAACCCTAACCCTAACCGTAACCATAACAATAACACTTACCGTAACCCTAATCCTTACCTTTACCCTAACCTTAAACCGAACCTTAACCTCAACCCTAAACCTAACCCTAACCCTAACCCTCACCCTAACACTTACCCTAACCCTAATCCTAACCCTAACACTTACAATTACCCTAACCCTAACCCTAACCTTAACGCTAACAATAACCCTAAACCTAACCCTAACCCTAACCCTAACCCTTACCCTTACCCTAACTGTAACACTAACCTTAACGCTAATAATAACCCTAACCCTAACCCTTACCCTTACCCTAACCCTAACCCTAATCCTTACCGTAACCATAACCATTACCCTTTCCCTAAACCTACTCTAACCCTAACCCTATACCTTACCCTTACCCAAACCTTAACCCTAAACCTAAACCTATCCCTAACCCCAACCCAAACCCTAACCCTTACCCTTACCCTAACTCTATCCCTAAACCAAACCCTAACCCTAATCCTAACCCTTACCCTAACCCTAACCCTAAAACTAACCCTAACCCTAACACTAACCCGAATCCAAACCTAAACCTAACCCTATCTCTAACCCCTAACCCTAATCCTAAACCTAACCCTAACCCTTACCCTTACCCTAACCCTAACCCTAACCCTAACCCTCACCCTAACACGTACCCTAACCCTAACCCTAACCCTAACACTTACCCTTACCCTAACCCTAACCCTAACCTGAACCCAAATCCTAAACCTAACCCTAACCCTTACCCTTACCCTAACCCTAACCCTAAACCTAACTCTCACCCTAACACGTACCCTAACCCTAACCCTAACCCTAACACTTACCCTTACCCTAACCCTAACCCTAACCTGAACCCCAACCCTAAACCTAACCTTAACCCTAACCCTTTCCCTAACACTTACCCTAACCCTAACCCTAACCCTAAGTCTAACACTTAACCTTACCCTAACCCTATCCCTAAACTTTACCCAAACCCTAACCCTAACCCTAACACTTACGCTTACAATAACCCTAACCCTAACCCTTACCCTAACCCTAAATCTAACCCTAACCCTAACCCTACCCTAACCCTAACCCTAACCCTTACCCTAACCCTAACCCTAACGCTAACCATTACCCTTAACCTAACCCCAAACCTAACCTTAACCCCAACCCTAAACCTAACCCTAACCCTTACCCTTACCCTAATCCTAACCCTAAACCGAACCCTAACCTTAACCCTAAACCTAACCAAAACCCTTACCCTTACCCTAAACCTAACCCTAACCTTGACCCCAACCCTAAACCTAACCCTAACCCTAACCCTAACCCTAACCTTTCCCTAACCCTAACCCTAACCCTAACAGTTACGCTTACACTAACCCTAACCCTAACCCTTACCCTTATCCTAACCCAAAACCTAACCCTAACCCTAACCCTTACCCTAACCATAATCCTAACCCTAACCCCTAACCCTTACCCTAACCAGAACCCTAACCCTAACCCTTACACTTACCCTAACCCTAATTCTAACCCTAACCCTAACCCTAACCCTTACCCTAACCCTAACGTCAATCTTAACCCTAACCCTAAACCTAACCCTAAACCTAACCCTTACCCTAAACCTAACCCTAAACCTAACCCTTACCCTAACACTTACCCTTACCCTAACCCTAACCCTAACCCTAACACTTACCCTAACCCTAACCCTAACCCTAACTCTTATCTTTTCCCTAACCCTAACCCTAAACCTAACACTAACCCTAACCCCTAAACCTAACCATAAACCTAACCCTAAACTTTACCCTTATCCTTACCCTAACCCTAACTCTAAATTTAATGCTAACCATAACCCTAAACCTAACACTTACCCTAACCCTAACCCTAATCCTTACCCTAACCCTAACCCTACCACTAACCCATACCCTTTCCCGAAACCTACCCTAACCCTAACCCTAACCCTTACCCTTACCCAAACCCTAACCCTAAACCTAACCCTAAACCTAACCCTAAACCTAACCCTAAACCTAACCCTAACCCTAAACTTAACCCTAACCCTAACCCTAACCCTTACCCTTTCCCTAACCCTAACCCTAAACCTAACAGTAAGCCTAAACCTAAACCTTACATTTACCCTCACCCTAACTCTAAACCTAACCCTAACACTAACCATAACATTAGCACTTAACCCTAACCCTAAACCTAACCCGTACCCTAACCCTAACCCTAACCCTAACCGTAACCCTAACAATAACACTTACCGTAACCCTAATCCTTACCTTTACCCTAACCTTAAACCGAACCTTAACCTCAACCCTAAACCTAACCCTAACCCTAACCCTCACCCTAACACTTACCCTAACCCTAATCCTAACCCTAACACTTACAATTACCCTAACCCTAACCCTAACCTTAACGCTAACAATAACCCTAAACCTAACCCTAACCCTAACCCTAACCCTTACCCTTACCCTAACTGTAACCCTAACCTTAACGCTAACAATAACCCTAACCCTAACCCTTACCCTTACCCTAACCCTAACCCTAATCCTTACCCTAACCATAACCATTACCCTTTCCCTAAACCTACTCTAACCCTAACCCTATACCTTACCCTTACCCAAACCTTAACCCTAAACCTAACCCTATCCCTAACCCCAACCCAAACCCTAACCCTTACCCTTACCCTAACTCTATCCCTAAACCAAACCCTAACCCTAATCCTAACCCTTACCATAACCCTAACCCTAAAACTAACCCTAACCCTAACACTAACCCGAATCCAAACCTAAACCTAACCCTATCTCTAACCCCTAACCCTAATCCTAAACCTAACCCTAACCCTTACCCTTACCCTAACCCTAACCCTAACCCTAACCCTCACCCTAACACGTACCCTAACCCTAACCCTAACCCTAACACTTACCCTTACCCTAACCCTAACCCTAACCTGAACCCTAATCCTAAACCTAACCCTAACCCTTACCCTTACCCTAACCCTAACCCTAAACCTAACCCTCACCCTAACACGTACCCTAACCCTAACCCTAACCCTAACACTTACCCTTACCCTAACCCTAACCCTAACCTGAACCCCAACCCTAAACCTAACCTTAACCCTAACCCTTTCCCTAACACTTACCCTAACCCTAACCCTAACCCTAAGTCTAACACTTTACCTTACCCTAACCCTATCTCTAAACTTTACCCAAAACCTAACCCTAACCCTAACACTTACGCTTACAATAACCCTAACCCTAACCCTAACCCTAACCCTTACCCTAACCCTAAATCTAACCCTAACCCTAACCCTACCTTAACCCTAACCCTAACCCTTACCCTAACCCTAACCCTAACGCTAACCATTACCCTTAACCTAACCCCAAACCTAACCTTAACCCCAACCCTAAACCTAACCCTAACCCTAACCCTTACCCTAATCCTAACCCTAAACCGAACCCTAACCTTAACCCTAAACCTAACCAAAACCCTTACCCTTACCCTAAACCTAACCCTAACCTTGACCCCAACCCTAAACCTAACCCTAACCCTAACCCTAACCCTAACCTATCCCTAACCCTAACCGTAACCCTAACAGTTACGCTTACACTAACCCTAACCCTAACCCTTACCCTTATCCTAACCCAAAACCTAACCCTAACCCTAACCCTTACCCTAACCATAATCCTAACCCTAACCCCTAACCCTTACCCTAACCAGAACCCTAACCCTAACCCTTACACTTACCCTAACCCTAATTCTAACCCTAACCCTAACCCTAACCCTTACCCTAACCCTAACCCTAACGTCAACCTTAACCCTAACCCTAAACCTAACCCTAAACCTAACCCTTACCCTAACCCTAACCCTAAACCTAACCCTAACCCTAAACCTAACCCTTACCCATACCCTAAGCCTAACCGTAAAACTAACCCTAAACCTAACCCTAACCCCTAAACCTAACACCAATCCTAACCCTTACCCTTACCCTAAACCTAACCCTAACCCTAACCCTAACACTTACCCTAAATCTAACCCTAACCCTAATCCATACCCTGACCCTAACCCTAACATTACCTGAACCCCAACCCTAAACCTAACCCTTAACCTAACCCTAACCCTTACCCTAACACTTACCAAAACCCTAACCGAAACCCTAACCCTAACCCTAAACGTACCCTTACCCTAACCCTAACCCTATCCCTAACCCTTACCATAACTCTAACCCTAACCCTAACCCTAATACTTACCGTTACCCTAAACCTAACCCTATCCATAACCCTTACCCTTTCCCTAACCCTAACCTTACCCCTAACCCTAATAACCCTAAATCTTACTCTTACCCTAACCCTATCACCTAACACTAATCCTAAACCTAACCGTAACCCTTAACCTTACCCTAACCATAACCCTTACCCTAACCCTAACGCTTACCCTAACCGTAACCCCTCCCCTTCCCCTAAGCCTAACCTTAACCTCAACCCTAAACGTAACCCTAACCCTAACCCTACCCTAACACTTACCCTAACCCTAACCCTAAACCTAACACTAACCCTAACCCGTAACTCTAACTGTAACCCTAACGCTAACCCTAACTCTTCCCCTTATCCTTACCCTAAAGCTAACCCTAAAGTTAATGCAAACCATAACCCTAAACCTAACCCTTACCCTAACCCTAACCCGAACCCTAATACTTACCCTAAACCTAACCCTAACCCTAAACCATACCCTTTCCCTAAATCTTCCCTAACCCTAACCCTAACCCTTACCCTTATCCAAACCCTAACCCTAAACCTAACCCTAACCCTAACCCCAAACCTAACCCTAACCCTAACCTTAACCCTAACCATAACCCTAACCTTTACCCTTTCTCTAACCCTAACCCTAACACTAACCCTAACCCTAAACCTTACCCTTACCCTCACCCTAACTCTAAACCTAACCCTAACACTAACCCTAACCCTAACACTTAACTCTAACCCTAAACCTAACCCTTACTCTTACCCTAACCCTAACCCTAACCCTCAGCCTAAACCTAACCCTAACAATAACACTTACCCTAACCCTAACCCTTACCCTTACCCTAAATCTAACCCCACGTTAACCTCAACCCTAAACCTAACCCTAACCCTGACCCTCAACCTAACACTTACCCTAACCCTAATACTAACCCTAACACTTACCCTTACCCTAAACTTAACACTTACCATAACCCTAACCCTAACCTTTACCCTAACTCTTATCCTTACCCTAACACTAAACCTAATCTAACACTAACCCTCACCCCAAACCCTATCCGTAACCCTAACCCTAACCCTAACCCTTTCCCTTATCCTAACCCTAACCCTAACCTTAACGCTAACAATAACCATAACCCTAACCCTTACCCTAACCCTAACCCTAATCTAATCCTTACCCTAACCCTAACCCTAACCCTTACCCTATCCCAAAACCTACCCTAAAACTAACCCTAACCCTTACCCTTACCCAAACCCTAACCCTAACCCTAACCCTAACCCTAAACCTAACCCTAAACCTTACCCTTATCCTAACCCTAACCCTAACCCTAACCCTTACTCTAACCCTAACCCTAACCCTAACCCTTACCCTTCTCCTAACCCTAACCCTAACCCTAACCCTTACTCTAACCCTAACCCTAAACCTAACCCTAACCTTAACCCTAACCCTTACCCTTACCCTAACCCTAACCCAAACCTAACCCTAACCCTAACCCTAACCCCTAACCCTAACCATAACCCTAACCCTTACACTTACCCTAACCCTAACTATAACCTGAACCCCAACCCTAAACCTAAACCTAACCTTAACCATTTCCATAACACTTACCCTAACCCTAACCCTAACCATAACTCTAACACTTACCCTTATCCTAACCCTAACCCTATCCCTAATATTTACCCTAACCCTAACCTTAACCCTAACACTTACGCTTACAATAACCCTAAACCTAACCCGAACCCTTACCCTAACCCTAAATCTAACCCTAACTCTAACCCTAACCTTAACCCTAAACCTAATCATAACCCTAACACTTACCCTTACCCTAACCCTAACACTAAACCTATCACTAACCCTAACCCTAACCCTAACCCTTAACCTTATCCTAACCCTAACCCTAAACCTAACCCTAACCCTAACCCTTACCATTACCCTAAACGTAAACCTAACTTTATCCCTAACCCTAAACCTTACCCTAAACCTAACCCTAACCCTAACCCAAACTCTTACCCTTACCTTAACCCTAACTCTAAACCTAACCCTTACTCTTACCCTAAAGCTAACAGTAACCCTAACCCTAACCCTAAACATAACCCTAACACATATCATTACCCGAACCCTAACCCTAACCGTAAACCTAAACATAACCCTAACGCTATCCCTAACCCTAACCCTAACCCTTACCTAACACTAACACTAACGTTAACCCTTACCTTTACCCTAACAGCAACCCTAACCTTAAACCCAACCCTAAACCTAACCCTAAACCTAACCCTAACCCTAACCTTAATCCTAACCCTAACCCTAATCCTATCTTAACCCCAACCCTAACCCTAACCCTAACCCTTACCCTATCCCTAACCCTAACCCAAACAATTACGCTTACACTAACCCTAACCCTAACCCTAACCCTTATCCTAACCCTAACCCTAACCCTAACCCTAACCCTAACAGCAACCCTAACCTTAAACCCAACCCTAAACCTAACCCTAAACCTAACCCTAACCCTAACCTTAATCCTAACCCTAACCCTAATCCTATCTTAACCCCAACCCTAACCCTAACCCTAACCCTTAACCTATCCCTAACCCTAACCCAAACAATTACGCTTACACTAACCCTAACCCTAACCCTAACCCTTATCCTAACCCTAAACCTAACCATAAACCTAACCCTTACCCTAACCCTAACCCTAACCCTTAACCCTTACCCTAACCCTAAACCTAACCCTTATCCTTACCCTAACCCTAACCCTAACTCTAACCCTAACCCTAACCCTAACCCTAATCCTAACCCTAATCCTTAACCTAACCCTAACCGTAAACCTAACCCTAACCCTAAACCTAACCCTTACCCTTACCCTAACCCTAACCCTAAACTAAACATAAACCTAACCCTAACCCCTAACCCTAACCCTAACCCTAACCGTTACCCTTACCCTAACCCTATCCCTTACACTTACCCTAAACCTAACGCTAAGCCTAACCCTTACCCTGACTCTAAACCTCACATTACCTGAACCCCAACCCTAAACCTAATCCTAACCCTAACCCTTACCCTAACACTTACCCAAACCCTAACCCTACCCCTAACCCTAACCGTAAACTTACACTTACCCTAACCCTAACCCTATCCCTAACCCTTACCCTAACCCTAACCCTAACCCTAACATGAACCCTAACACCTAAACCACCCTTATCGTAAACCTAACCCTAACTCTAACCCAAACCACTAACCCTAACCTAACCCTAACCCCTAAACCTAATCCTAACCCTAACCCTTCCCTTATCCTAACGCTAAAACTAACCCTAACACTTACCCTTACCCTAAACCCAACCCTAACCCTCACCCCATCCATACCCCTTACCCTTACCCTAACCCTAACCTTAAACCAAAACCTAACAATAAACCTAAATCTTACCCTTACCCTAACCCTAACCCCTAAGCCTAATCCTAACCCTAACCCTGCCCCTTAACCTAACCCTAACCCTAACCCTCACCCTAAAACTTACCCTTACCCTAACCCTAACCCTAACCCTAGCACTTACCCTTACTCTAACCCTAACCCTAACCCTAACACTTACCCTAACCCTACACCTAACCCTAACCCTAAACCTAACTCTTATCCTTACCCTAACCCTAACCCTAAACCTAACACTAACCCTAACCCCTAACCCTAACCCTAACCGTAACCCTAATCCTTACCCTAACCCCAACCCTAACCCTAACCCTAACCCTAACCCTAACACTTACCCTAACCCTAACCCTAACCCTAACCCTAACACTTTCTCTTACCCTAACCCTAACCCGTACCCTAACCCTAAACCTAACCCTTACCCTCACCCTAACGCTAACCCTAACCATAACCCTAACATTATCGCTTACCCAAACCCTAACCCTAACCTTTATCCTAACCCTAACCCTAACCCTAACCCTAAACCTAAACCTAACCCTAACCCTAAACATTACCCTTACCTAACCCTAAATGTAAACCTAAACCTAACCCTAACCCTAACACTAAACCTTACCCTAACCCTAACCCTACCCTCAAACTTAACCCTAATTCTAACCCTAACCCTAACCCTAACCCTTACCATAACCCTAACCCGTACCATAACCCTAACTGTAACCCTAACCCTAACCTCAAACTTAACCCTAAGCCTCACCCTTACCCTAACCCTAACCTCAACCTTAACCCTAAACCTAACCCTAACCCTAACCCTTACCCTAACCCTAACCGTAAACCTAACCCTAACCCTAACCCTAACCCTAACCCTTACCCTAAACCTAACACTATCCCTAACCCTAACCCCTAACCCTAACTCTAACCCTTACCCTAACCCTAAACCCAACCCTAACACTTACCCTAACCCTAACCCTAACCCTAACCCTTACGCTTACCCTAATCCTAACACTAACCAGAACCCCAACCCTAAACCTAACCCTAACCTTAACCCTTTCCCTAACACTTTCCCTAACTCTAACCCTAACCCTAACACTTATGCTTACAATAACCCTAACCCTAACCCTAACCCTTACCCTAATCCTAAATCTAACCCTAACCCTAAACCTACCGTAACCCTAACCCTAACCACTAACCCTAACCCTTAACCTAACCGTAGCCTTAACCCAAACCCTAACCCTTACCCTAACCCTAACCCTAAACCTAACTCTAACCCTAACCCTAACGCTAACCCTAACCAATACACTAACCCTAACCCTAAACCTTACCCTAACCCTAACCCTAACCTTAACCCAAACCCTAAACCTAAGTCTAAACCTTACCCTTACCCTATCCCTAACCCTAAACCTAACCCTAACCCTAACCCTAACCCTTACCCTAACCCTAACCCTAAACCTAACCCAAAACCTAAACCTAACCCCTAAGCCTATCCCTAATCCTAACCCTTACCCTTATCCTAACCCTAACTCTAACCCTAACCCTAACCTTAACCCAAACCCTAACCCTAAGTCTAAACCTTACCCTAACCCTAACCCTAACCCTAATCCTTACCCTAACCCTAACCCTAAACCATACCGTTTCCCTAAACCTACCCTAACCCTAACCATAACCCTTACCCGAACCCTATCTCTAATGCTAACCCTTACCCTTAACCTAACCCTAACCCTAACCTTAACTCCAACCCAAAACCTAACCCTAAACCTAACCCTAACCCTTACCCTTACCCTAATCCTAAACCTAAACCTAAACCTAAACCTAACCCTAAGCTTAACCCCAACCCGAACCCTAACCCTAACCCTAACCCTTACCCTTACCCTAACCCTAACCCTAACCTTAACCCCAACCCTAAACCTAACCCTAACCCTAAACCTTACTCTAACCGTAACCCTAACCTCAACCTTAACCCTAAACCTAACCCTAACCCTTACCCTAACCTTAACCCTATCCCTAACCCTAAGCCTTACCCTTTTCCTAACCATAAGCCTAAACCTTACCCTAACCCTAACCCTAAACCTAACCCTTACCCTATCCCTAACCCTAACCCTAACCCTAACACTTACGCTTACCCTTACCCTAACCCTAACTCTAACCCTAACCCTAACCCTTCCCCTAACCCTAACCCTAACCCTAAACATTACTCTAACCCTAACCCTAACCTCAATCTTAACCCTAACCCTAACCCTAACCCTAACCTTACCCTCACCCTATACCTAAACCTTACCCTTTTCCTAACCCTAACCCTAAACCTAACCCTAACCCTAAACCTAACCCTAACCTAACCCTAACCCTAACACTTAACCCTACGCCTAACCCTAACTCTTACCCTAACCCTAATCCGTACCCTAATCCTAACCATAACCCTACCTCAAACTTAACCCTAACCCTAACCCATACCATAACCCTAGCCCTAACGTCAACCTTAACCCTAACTCTAACCCTAACCCTAACCCTAACCCTTACCCTAACCCTAAACCTAACCCTTACCCTAAACCTAAACCTAACCCTTACCCTTACCCTAACCCTAACCCTAAACCTAACCGTAACCCTAACCCTGACCCCTAACCCTAACCCTAACCCTAACCCTTACCCTTACCCTAACCCTAACCCTAAACCTAACCCTAACACTTACCCTAAACCTAACCCTAACCCTAACATTTACCCTGACCCTAACCTTAACATTACCTGAACCCCAAAACTAAACCTGACCCTATCCCTACCCCTTACCCTAACACTTACCCATAACCTAACCCTAATCCTAACCTGAACCCTAACCCTAAACTTACCCTTACCCTAACCCTAACCCTATCCCTAACACTTACCCTAACCCTAACCCTAAACCTAATACTTACCGTTACCCTAACCCTAACCATATCCCTAACCCTAACCCTAACCCTAACCCCTAACCCTAATCCTAACCGTAACCCTAACCCTTACATTTACCCTTACCCTAACCCTAACGCTTACACTAACCCTAACCCTTACCCTTAAACTAACCTTAACCTTAACCTTAACCTCAACCCTAAACCTAAACCTAAACCTAACCCTACCCTAACACTTACCCTAACCCTAACCCTAACCCTAACCCTAACACTTACCCTTACTCTAACCCTTACCCTAACCCTAACACTTACCCTAACCCTAACCCTAACCCTAACCATAAACCTAATCCTAAACTTTACCCTTATCCTTACCCTAACCCAAACCCTAAATTTAATGCTATCCATAACCCTAAACCTAACACTTACCCTAACCCTAACCCTAACCCTATCCTTACCCTAACCCTAACCCTACCCCGAACCCATACCCTTTCCCTAACCCTTACCCTTACCCAAACCCTAACCCTAAACCTAACCCTAAACCTAAACCTAACCCTAAACTTAACCCTAACCCTAACCCTAACCCTAACCCTTACCCTTTCCCTAACCCTAACCCTAACCCTAAACCTAACACTAACCCTAACCCTAAACCTTACACTTACCCTCACCCTAACTCTAAACCTAATCCTAACACTAACCCTAACATTAACACTTAACCCTAACCCTAAATCTAACCCGTACCCTAACCATAACCCTAACCCTAACCCTTACCCTTACCTTAACTCTATCCCTAAACCAAACCCTAACCCTAACCCTAACCCTTACCCTAAACTTAACCCTAAATCTACCCCTAAACCTAACCCTAACCCTTATCCTTACCCTAACCCGAACCCAAACCTAACCCTAACCCTATCCCTAACACCTAACCCTAACCCTAAACCTAACCCTAACCCTTACCCTTAACCTACGCCTAACCATAAGCCTAACCCTAACACGTACCCTAACCCTAACCCTAACCCTAACACTTACCCTTACCCTATCCCTAACCCTAACCTGAACCCCAACCCTAAACCTAACCTTAACCCTAACCCTTTCCCTAACACTTACCCTAACCCTAACCCTAACCCTAAGTCTAACACTTACCCTTACCCTAAACCTAACCTATCCCTAAACTTTACCCTAACCCTAACCCTAACACTTACGCTTACAATAACCCTAACCCTAACACTAACCCTTACCCTAACCCTAAATCTAACCCTAACCCTAACCCTAACCCTACCCTAACCCTAACCCTTACCCTAACCCTAATCCTAATGCTAACCCTTACCCTTAACCTAACCCCAAACCTAACCTTAACCCCAACCCTAAACCTAACCCGAACCCTTACCCTTACCCTAATCCTAACCCTAAACCTAACCCGAACCCTAACCTTAACCCTAAACCTAACCCTAAACTTTACCCTTACCCTAAACCTAACCCTAACCTTAACCCTAACCCTAAACCTAACCCTAACCCTAATCCTAACCCTTACCTATCCCTAACCCTAACACTTACGCTTACACTAACCCTAAGCCTAACCCTTACCCTTATCCTAACCCAAAACCTAACCCTAACCCTAACCCTTACCCTAACCATAATCCTAACCCTAACCCCTAACCCTTACCCTAACCAGAACCCTAACCCTAACCCTTACACTTACCCTAACCCTAACCCTAACCCTAACGTCAACCTTAACCCTAACCCTAACCCTAACCCTAAACCTAACCCTTACCCATACCCTAACCCTAACCGTAAAACTAACCCTAAACCTAAACCTAACCCCTAACCCTAACCCCAACCCTAACCCTTACCCTTACCCTAAACCTAACCCTAACACTACCCCTAACACTTACCCTAAACCTAACCCTAACCCTAATCCACACCCTGACCCTAACCCTAACATTACCTGAACCCCAACCCTAAACCTGACTCTTACCCTAACCCTTACCCTAACACTTACCCAAACCCTAACCAAAACCCTAACCCTAACCCTAAACTTACCTTTACCCTAACCCTAACCCTATCCCTAACCCTTACCCTTACCCTAACATTAACCTTTACCTAACCCTAATAACCCTAAATCTAATCCTTACTCTAACCCTAACACCTAACCCTAATCCTAAAACTAACCGTAACCCTTACCCTTAACCTAACCATAACCCTTCCCCTATCCCTAACCCTTACCCTAACCCTAACCCTTACCCTTCCACTAACCCTAACCTTAACCTTAACCTCAACCCTAAACATAACCCTAACCCTAACCCTACCCTAACACTTACCCTAACCCTAACCCTAAACCTAAAACTAACCCTAAACCATACCCTTTCCCTAAACCATCCCTAACCCTAACCCTAACCCTTACCCTTACCCAAACCCTAACCCTAAACCTAACCCTAACCCTAACCCCAAACCTAACCCTAAACCTAACCTTAACCCTAAACCTAACCCTAAGTTTTACCCTTTCCCTAACCCTAACACTAACCCTAACCCTAACCCTAAACCTTACCCTTACCCTCACCCTAACTCTAAACCTAACCCTAACACTAACCCTAACCCTAACACTTAACTCTAACCCTAAACCTAACCCTTACCCTTACCCTAACCCTAACCCTAACCCTAAACCTAATCCTAACAATAACACTTACCCTAACCCTAACCCTTACCCTTACCCTAAACCTAACCCCACCTTAACATCAAACCTAAACCTAACCCTAACCCTGACCTTCATCCTAACACTTACGCTAACCCTAATCCTAACCCTAACACTTACCCTTAGCCTAACCTTAACACTTACCCTAACCCTAACCATAACCTTAACCCTAACTCTTACCCTTACCCTAACCCTAACCCTAAAGCTAACACTAACCCTCACCCCAAACCCTATCCGTAACCCTAACCCTAACCCTAACCCTTACCCTTATCCTAACCCTAACCCTAACCTTAACGCTAACAATAACCCTAACCCTAACCCTTACCCTAACCCTAACCCTAACCTAATCCTTACCCTAACCCTAACCCTAACCCTTACCCTATCCCAAAACCTACCCTAAAACTAACCCTCACCCTTACCCTTACCCAAACCCTAACCCTAAACCTAACCCTAACCCTAACCCTAACCCTAACCCTAACCCTAAACCTAACCGTAACCCTAACCCTGACCCCTAACCCTAACCCTAACCCTAACCCTTACCCTTACCCTAACCCTAACCCTAAACCTAACCCTAACACTTACCCTAAACCTAACCCTAACCCTAACATTTACCCTGACCCTAACCTTAACATTACCTGAACCCCAAAACTAAACCTGACCCTATCCCTACCCCTTACCCTAACACTTACCCATAACCTAACCCTAATCCTAACCTGAACCCTAACCCTAAACTTACCCTTACCCTAACCCTAACCCTATCCCTAACACTTACCCTAACCCTAACCCTAAACCTAATACTTACCGTTACCCTAACCCTAACCATATCCCTAACCCTAACCCTAACCCTAACCCCTAACCCTAATCCTAACCGTAACCCTAACCCTTACATTTACCCTTACCCTAACCCTAATGCTTACACTAACCCTAACCCTTACCCTTAAACTAACCTTAACCTTAACCTTAACCTCAACCCTAAACCTAAACCTAACCCTACCCTAACACTTACCCTAACCCTAACCCTAACCCTAACCCTAACACTTACCCTTACTCTAACCCTTACCCTAACCCTAACACTTACCCTAACCCTAACCCTAACCCTAACCATAAACCTAACTCTAAACTTTACCCTTATCCTTACCCTAACCCAAACCCTAAATTTAATGCTATCCATAACCCTAAACCTAACACTTACCCTAACCCTAACCCTAACCCTATCCTTACCCTAACCCTAACCCTACCCCGAACCCATACCCTTTCCCTAACCCTTACCCTTACCCAAACCCTAACCCTAAACCTAACCCTAAACCTAAACCTAACCCTAAACTTAACCCTAACCCTAACCCTAACCCTAACCCTTACCCTTTCCCTAACCCTAACCCCAACCCTAAACCTAACACTAACCCTAACCCTAAACCTTACACTTACCCTCACCCTAACTCTAAACCTAATCCTAACACTAACCCTAACATTAACACTTAACCCTAACCCTAAATCTAACCCGTACCCTAACCATAACCCTAACCCTAACCCTTACCCTTACCCTAACTCTATCCCTAAACCAAACCCTAACCCTAACCCTAACCCTTACCCTAAACTTAACCCTAAATCTACCCCTAAACCTAACCCTAACCCTTATCCTTACCCTAACCCGAACCCAAACCTAACCCTAACCCTATCCCTAACACCTAACCCTAACCCTAAACCTAACCCTAACACTTACCCTTAACCTACGCCTAACCATAAGCCTAACCCTAACACGTACCCTAACCCTAACCCTAACCCTAACACTTACCCTTACCCTATCCCTAACCCTAACCTGAACCCCAACCCTAAACCTAACCTTAACCCTAACCCTTTCCCTAACACTTACCCTAACCCTAACCCTAACCCTAAGTCTAACACTTACCCTTACCCTAAACCTAACCTATCCCTAAACTTTACCCTAACCCTAACCCTAACACTTACGCTTACAATAACCCTAACCCTAACACTAACCCTTACCCTAACCCTAAATCTAACCCTAACCCTACCCTAACCCTACCCTAACCCTAACCCTTACCCTAACCCTAATCCTAACGCTAACCCTTACCCTTAACCTAACCCCAAACCTAACCTTAACCCCAACCCTAAACCTAACCCGAACCCTTACCCTTACCCTAATCCTAACCCTAAACCTAACCCGAACCCTAACCTTAACCCTAAACCTAACCCTAACCTTTACCCTTACCCTAAACCTAACCCTAACCTTAACCCTAACCCTAAACCTAACCCTAACCCTAATCCTAACCCTTACCTATCCCTAACCCTAACACTTACGCTTACACTAACCCTAAGCCTAACCCTTACCCTTATCCTAACCCAAAACCTAACCCTAACCCTAACCCTTACCCTAACCATAATCCTAACCCTAACCCCTAACCCTTACCCTAACCAGAACCCTAACCCTAACCCTTACACTTACCCTAACCCTAACCCTAACCCTAACGTCAACCTTAACCCTAACTCTAACCCTAACCCTAAACCTAACCCTTACCCATACCCTAACCCTAACCGTAAAACTAACCCTAAACCTAAACCTAACCCCTAACCCTAACCCCAACCCTAACCCTTACCCTTACCCTAAACCTAACCCTAACATTACCCCTAACACTTACCTTAAACCTAACCCTAACCCTAATCCACACCCTGACCCTAACCCTAACATTACCTGAACCCCAACCCTAAACCTGACTCTTACCCTAACCCTTACCCTAACACTTACCCAAACCCTAACCAAAACCCTAACCCTAACCCTAAACTTACCTTTACCCTAACCCTAACCCTATCCCTAACCCTTACCCTTACCCTAACATTAACCTTTACCTAACCCTAATAACCCTAAATCTAATCCTTACTCTAACCCTAACACCTAACCCTAATCCTAAAACTAACCGTAACCCTTACCCTTAACCTAACCATAACCCTTCCCCTATC